>JAVTVY010035586.1:0-14711 GCA_036873755.1 Hanleya hanleyi | reverse complement strand
TAGATCACACAGCCAGTGAAGGTTCCTGATTTATATTGAATGTCGTCATTGCTTAAGTACTATTAGCAACATTTTATAACAGCAACAATTCACTGACTTCCAGTGAAAATTATTGTAAAAGGATTTTAATTTTGTTGCTTGGCGTTTTTGCCGGCATTGTTTCAGATAGAATACAACAGCCTAATTCATAGTCAGGAATAAAAGGGGTTGAAATCCTTATGTTCAAACTGTCATAGCGGAAAAAATTGTGGCAATTTGAAATTTTATTTTTATATCGATATTCAATTTTTAATGTCGGCGGGTCTGTGAAACACAAAACGAAATTGGTGTTGCCTCACACTGGGTTTCGCCCATTGGTAAAGTATCCCTTCTCAGAGGCACTGCTACCAGGGATGATTCCCGATTGCTCATCCCCCAGGATTGTGTCCCACACGCTCTCCCATCCTAAAAAGAATTGCCACACCTAATAGCGAGTGTGCCCTAACTGGGGAGATCTAAAGCCCTGTGAGTACCAAATTATGTGTAACACATGTATTCGGATTATTTTTTCAGAAATCTGAACATGAAATAGCATATTCTGGCATTCTCCGATTTTGAGAACTGTATATTTACTCCCTGCCAGACCTTGGTTGGGGTATATATCATTGCTGTCCGTCCATATATGAGCCTGTGCCACAAATTATTGTTTAGACTATGGTAAAAAGTAGGTCTTGAAGTAGAACTGCTGTTCTGCTCATGCTATACACTCTCAGAATCATTGGGTCAAATTGACCAGATATTTTTGAGTATAGACGTGACGGAACCAAAGAGTTTGGATTAAATTCCATTTTGACCTAAATATTTTGGGTAGGTCACGTCTATACCCAAAAATTCTGTGTATGGTATGTCCCTCCTGGATTGTTTTTATATCTGAATTTAGTAAAAGGGTGTTGTGTTCTCGTGCATTTTGAAGCTATATTATGACTTCGAAGATAATATATTGGAATCAAACGGAACACATTTTCTGCCTCAGTCCCACTCCCAGTCTCTCTCCTCTGAGTCACACTGGGTCTCACCCGGGCCGTCTCACCCATTGGTAAATAAATTTATCCCTTTTCAGAGACAATAGTACCGAGGATGATTCCAGATTGCTCGTCCCCCGGGGTATGTGCCGTTATTTTGGGATTACACTATCTTAGTATAGCACAGATTCTAGTGCTGAAAATTGCTCGAGTCCTTTGTGGGATTCGAACCAACCACCATCAGAGTAAGGCGGCTAGCAGACAGTAGCGAACACACACTACCCATCTAATGGCCGTAATGGCACAGCTCTTATAGCTGATTATAGTTTTTGTCATTTAGAAAGTGATCGTATAACAGTGTTTTCGTTATTTTGGGACTATCTTAGTATAGCAACGATTGTAGTGCTGAAGAAAGGTCGAATACCATGCAGGATTCGAACCAGCGACCACCAGAGTAAGGCACCTAAGCCACAGTATGATATGCGATCTAAACCACTCGGCCAACGGACCTCCTACAAAAAGGAGGCGGTAGCAGACCGGTAGTCTTGAAAACGAACATACAGTATCCCTCTGAACGACACGGCTTCCACAGCTGAATTCATGAAGATATTTTTGTCATTTAAAAAGTAATCGTATAACAGTATTTTCCTTATTTTGGGATTAAACTATCTTAGTATGGGACAGATTCTAGTGCTGAAAAGTGATCCTTTGTGGAATTCGAACCAGCCACCACCAGAGTAAGGCTCCCAACCCCCAGCACTATATGTCGGTGATCTAAACCGTTAACACTCGGCCAACGGACCTCCTACAAAAGTAGGCGGTAGCAGATCGGTAGTCTTGAAAGCGAACATACAGTACCCCTCTGATGACCGTATCGACACATCTTCCATAGTATAATACAAAGAAGATATTTTGGTCATTTAGAAAGTGATCGTATAAAAGTAATTTCGTTATTTTGGGATTAGATTGTCTTAGTATAGCACAGATTCTAGTGCTGAAAATTGGTCGAGTCCCTTGTGGGATACGAACCAGCGACCACCATAGTGAGGCCCAACCGCCAGCACTATCTGCTGAGGCATCTGAACCACTCCGCAAACGGACTTTTTACAAAAATAGGAGGTTTTTTTGATCGGTAGACCGGTAGCCTTGACACCGAATGTACACTATCCATCCGATGACCGTAGTGACACAGCTCCCATAGTAGTATCGCCGAAATATAGTGCTGGCGGCTAGATGCCTTACTATGATGGTTGTTGGTTCGAATCCTACAAGGGACTCGCCCAATTTTCAGCAGTAGAATCTGTCCTATACTAAGACAGTGTAGTCCCCAAAAAACGAATATACCCAAGACGATCTCATTCTAAATGACAAAAAAATATATACCTTCTAATGTCATGTTGACCAACTATACTATAAAACTGAATTCCCGTTTATTTTGCACATTTCTAAGGCAAGGATGAGCTGAGGTGCAGTGCATATAACGAAACATTGAATTTAATTTATATTAGAAACGAAAACGATCCTAGTCGACAATGTTTCTCGTGACAAGGAGACCAGGCAAGCAAATGGCATCTATAATGCATCGCTTCACTGTCAGGGTCGTTATATATTACCACACCAATTGTAGTTTTTTATGACATGAACTCGCCACATTGCGTGTAACGGGCAGACTCATCACATGCGGAAAGAGGGAATCATTTAATTGCACGATTATTGTATTTTACTACCCACAATCTCGTGAAGTAAAGGTACTTTCCAAGGGTACGGTACCGGTAGCTAGCTTCAATACGACAGATCCACTGTGTGCTTTTCACCAAGAAATTCATTGTAAGACCCAAATAAATTCTTTGCACCGATGGAGTAAACATTCGAAATCATCTGTTATTCTGAAAGTTAAATGCTAATCTCGAAAGTCCACAATCGTGCAAGAACCGTAATAAAAGACAAATACCGCATCAATTTATTTTGTACACTCGAGACTCGGTCAGGTTGATATTGACTCTAGGGGACCAAACCGAGGAATAGTACTCCAGTCTACTTATAAGAAAAGAGATAAAGAGAGCTTTGGATGTTTTTCCTTTCATTTTTAAAGGACCTTGTAATAAGACCAAGCATTCTCAGCGACTTATTACATACATCTTCAGAATCTTTGCTAAAATCAAGGTTGGATGTGATTGTTACATCAAGGTCTTTAATCTCATAACATCTTTCAATATTGGCGTCACTTTGAGCTAGCGAACAAGAATAAAATGACCGTTATAATCGTCTTCGAACCACCAATAAAAAATAAATGTTCGGGGATGATCGCACCAACAATACATGCTTGGCGAAAGCGAAACTCACATGATCATCTGTCTCATCTATATGTTACAAAATATCGCAACCGCTTAACTAAAATCAATTCCAACACTTGCAGGACTATTATGTCATACAGCAAACAATTGCTACCATGAATACAATAGTTTAGAAACTGCAGAAACAAATATGAAAGTTCCTGGTAAGTATAGGATTTTCAGATTCGAACTGAGATTATCATGCAATACAATACCGAGGATGAATCTGATCCAATGTAATAAATTAATATCCTATCAATGCTCCCCAATCGTACATGTCGCTATATAGGATCTTACGTATTTCAAATTGAATTTGGTGTTCTGAGCGTCCATGTCATGACTATTTAATAGCATTATGACATCACGGTCACATCTGGACTAATCCACTTGTAGTGGGAGGAGAGGGGGGGGATAGGGTCACTGTCTCTGTTTACCCTAATGTTTACACCAAAGACCAGTCCATATATCTAGCCCATATTATGGTGCCACAATATCGGGACCGCGGCAACATGAAAGGACGCCCCACCAGCGCCGCGCCGATT
This sequence comes from Hanleya hanleyi, assembly GCA_036873755.1. NCBI lineage: Eukaryota > Metazoa > Mollusca > Polyplacophora > Lepidopleurida > Hanleyidae > Hanleya > Hanleya hanleyi. The sequence goes on along the minus strand of JAVTVY010035586.1, from coordinate 10,835 downwards.
CGGCTGAGCCAACCAAAAATTCTATACCATTGATGTTCCGTTCAAAGCTCTATGAAGAGTTTTCACGAATGGTTGACGCTCGAGTTACTGTAATTAAGCCTTTCAGATCCTACAAGCGACATATCCAAATGGGGGAGAAGATAGGATTTCATTTTAATTGGATTGAATCTGGTTATCCGTACTCAAGTTTCGTCCTCTGTACCTGGTGGGAGGGCATTTATCAGAGCTGCCTGCAAAAGAGCGTTCAAAATCGAGTGAGCGCAGCGAGTCTGATAAATTTCTTCCCAAGAACAGAGCCCGATAACATATACTGATATCCTACTGGCCTATATCTCATTAAGTATTACTGGTAGGGCCTTCATATTTGGCAGGTAGAGAACACTCGTCAAGCGCTAACTGTTATTTCGTGAGATATTGCTGAGTTAAAGTGAGACGGACTCTCGAGAAAGACGCTTTCTAATTCTAGATATATTTTACTGACGTCAGAATGTGACTTTCCTTATCAGAAAGGTTTGCCGAGAACACGAAACTGCAATGAAACTGGCCTAGCATATTATGGGATGGTTTGTTAATAGAAATAGTCCAACCTCGTTCCCAGGCACTTGCTAGCTATGATGTCTGTCATATTCGTGTTTGTGTCGGGTGTTCGGTGTGTGTTAAATGGGGCATGCGAACGTGGTTCAAATCTCGTTTCGCTCCCCTGTGATGTCCAGCTCTGGGTTATGAAGACCCCAATTTTCAATCTCCTTGGAGTCTCGTCCTTTCTCGTGAAGTCCGCGTTCGTATCTGTGCATGTACGGTGTTTTGAACTCTTTATTTTACGAAGTGGTTATTAATCCGTGGAAAAGGTTGAATAGCGCGATCGGGTTATTCGTCCTTTTGCGTAATTTACGATAGGGTTAAGTGGACTCTTTGAGAGGATGTAAGACAAAACCCCCAGCGGACAAAATCACCACGGACAAAACCCCCTAGGACAAAACCCCAACCGGGCATAAACCCCACCGGACATAACCACCACTGGACAAAACCCCCATCACATATTATTTCCTATGCTATTTTAGCAATAAAAGAAATAACCTGGTAAATGATAAGATCTCAAGGCAAAGTTATTTGATGTTATAACATCTTTCAATACTTGTGTAGCCTACTATATAGACTACCCTGTTCTTACATGACCAATAATTGGAAGTAATTTCAGTTTCTCACTAGCACATTTTTCCCCCCAAACGAAGTTTTCCACAGCACATTGGCACATGTTTTTCAGTAGCAGATTTTTATACCAAACGAATGTTGTGTCCAGCTTCTCTTAGCAATTCTTGTACTGTCTAACGACCATCACTGACATCCACACATAGATTCCGCAGTTAAGTGAAGATTAATGGTTCACTCATTGTTTAGTAATTGTTTAGTGTACACCAGTCATTATAATCCTTGTAGCTGAAATACACAAAAAATGACAAGGATCATAGAGAATAGATATTTATGAATTTCTATATTAAAAATGTAAAAATAGCTATTTTTTGGTGAGATGGGGTTTTGTCCGACTTTTCAATTTTGGGTGTTTTGTCTTAGGGGGTTTTGTCCGTGGGTGTTTTGTCCTAGGGAGTTTTGTCCGCTGGGGGTTTTGTCCGGATCCCCTTTGAGACAACAGAGATTAACATTAGGATTGCTAGGTAAAAAAAAAATGACGAATTCAATTTTATCAACACAAAACTATAGTTTATGGGTTGTTGTCCGAGATCATAACCTCACGTTTCCTTGTTCAACAGCCTGGTCTGTCTGCCCAAAAAATGAATCAGAAAACTTTGTATTAAAATCCCTATCTCCAACTCATGTACTGGTAAGTTAATGACTTGTCTAATCAAAGTTCAGTCTTTCACTGTGTCTTTATAAATCAGAAAATGAGGTATTTTACTGCCCTGATTTTACTAGATCGAACTAGCTGGAGGCGCATAAGTTTCCAAATTTTAAACTCTGATATTTTTCTTTACACCCTCCAAACCATATGGCCTTGCATAAATCTAAATCAGATCAGTTGACTGTACATCCTCTTTCAAATTTTCATTTAAAAAATTTTAGTCTCTCCTTTTCAGCCTTTTCTGGAATAACAAAATTGTATGCGAGGGCCGAGCTGTGAAACTATCGTTGGGTCTGTCAACAGAAGATAGCGCGATCGTATTATTTATCTTTAGCATTATAGATTGATTTACAAATGCTAAAGGCGTAACATCCTGCTCGCGCTATTATACCGCATTACGGAACAATATATACCAAATGGTTTTTGATCTGCAAAAAAGAATTAATATCCCGATCGCGCTATTATACCGTATTACGGAACATTATTCACTGCCTTTATTTTATTATTATTCTTTTAATTAACAGAGTAGCTCATTTTCATTCCCATGCGTTTATGGGGCAATAACAATGTGATTTATGGAGTTCTTCAAACAGGCTGAACTTCATAAAGAAAGTGTCAAGATATCTCGAAATAGGAAGCATCGATATCTGCCACAACAGTTCTAACCATTTATGTGTATAGCGGTTCCAAAGGGAGTAGGACTGGGGTCTACTATATACGAAAACGTGGCCTGTCAGATTCAATGGTTGGATAGCAAAGGGGTCTCCTTGGACAGGAGATTATGCGTGTGTTACCCCATGAATAAATCCGTGTTCACTTCCAACAAAAGGCAACCTTATAAATGCCTTACGGTAGAGATGAACCTTCAGGGACATTTCCCATGAGCCCTAAACATGACCATGGGCTCATTGTCTCCAGCCATATAAGTAGAAACACCAGGCGTCTGTAATTCCATCTTTCCGTTACACATTTCTTGTCTGACCAATGAATTATTGTACTCGACATCGGTGAGAGGACATTTGGGATTGCTCTAATCCAAGATGACCGCCATCGTCCAGATTGGATTTTCAGCAGGCGGATATTTACACATTTCTTTTCTGATCAATAATTCAAGAACTATTGAACCGATCGACTTGGGTAGTGTCTAGACATCGATGAGAGGATGGTTGAGATTACTTTTCAGATACCTGTGTAATCCAAGATGGCCGCCAGCCATCTTTGGCTTTCGGCAGTTGGATTTTGTTGGATAACTCGAGAACGATTGAAACGATCGACTTCAAACTTGAACAGTGTCTTGACATCCGTGAGAGGACAGCTGGGATTGCTTTTCAGTTACCTATGTGATCCAAGATGGCCACTGTCAGCCATCTTGAATTTTAGGAGGTTGGACCTTGTCTGAGCAATAAATCGAGAATGATTAATCTGATCGACTTCAAGCTTGGATAGTGGCTTGACATCGGTGAGATGGGGGTTAGGGTTGCTTTTCATTTACCTACATAATCCAAGATGTTCGCCGTCAGTCATGTACACATTTCTTCTCTGACCATGTAACTTGAAAACTATTGAACTGATAGACTTCAAACTTGGAGAGCGTCTTGACATTGGTTAGAGTACGGTATTCCAGTTACCTGTGTAATTCAAGATGACCATCGTCAGCATTCGATCTCTACACGTTTCGTATCCGACCAATAAATCGAGAAGTATTCAACCAATCGACTTCAAACTTGGAAAGAGTCTTGACATCGATGAGAGGACGGTTGGTATATTCCTATTCAGCTACCTGTGTAATCCAAGAAGGTCGCCAGCCATCTTAGGTTCTCAGCAGTTGGATCTTGTCCGGACAATAACTTGAACGATTGAACTTGGAGAGTGGCTTCACATACTGGAGAGGATTGTTGGGATTGCTTTTCAGTGACTCGCGTAATCCAAGATGGCCACTTATTTTTTAGGCACACAGTTTGGATCTTATCCGGTTTCCGTTTAAAAATTATTTTCAACAATTCGTTCATGTTCCCAACTGATTTCCTCTCAACAACTTGACTGTCAACACCTTGAAAATATGTAAATGAACTTTACACATAAAAAAACAGCATGGCCGCTGTGGGATGCATGGTTTATCAGAGAGATCTCCATCGACCTATAAAATCGACCAAAGATATTCACTTCCCCTGTCAGCAGCACCATTTGTGGTGGACCATTTATAAATGGTGCTGCTGTACCTCTATGGTCGATTTTTAGCCTGACAAGTTATCACTGAAGATTTAAGCACATAAGAAATGAATGTGATCTACTCCCGTAAGGGTCAGCTAGAATTGTAGTGTGACATTGCTGTTTTTGCAAAAAAATGGTGTCACTTTTCAAGAGTTTCAATAATTTGAAAATAACAAATCACATTAAGCTCAAAGTTTGCAAACATATAATTGAGTATTAATACTCTCTAAAAAAAGTTGAGTGAAATTTCACTCAAGTAAGAGTGGAAATTGATCCCACTCAATACTTGAGTGAGATTTTCACTCAACTTGAGTTACTTTTCACTCAACTTGAGTTAAATGCACTCAACTTGAGTGACATTCACTCAAGCATAAGAGTGGAAATTGATCCCACTTAAGTTGAGTGAACTTGAGTGGTTTTAACTCAAGTTGAGTGAAAAGTAACTCAAGTTTGAGTGAACAGGTACATTTCACTCAAACTTGAGTGGAACAGTTCACTCAAGTTTTTTTAGAGAGTAGACCAGGAGTGAACTTCGGCAATTTTGATATGTTTGAAATTTTTTCGAAGATATTGAAATCAGGAAAAAAATAGTTCACAAATGTTGTGATTTATTCCCAAGATATTTAATCTTCAACAACAACAACAACAACAACGTTTCAATCAGGGTTTATACACGAGTGCAATACAGCCTAGTCAGGAGGTTGATGTATTTGAATAGGATAATATTCAGAATAATAGATCTCTGTATAAGCCCATGGGCCTAGTTAACCCTTATAATCAATCATCATTTAAAGGAGAACCCAATCGGCCAAGGGTTACGTTTGAAGTACAAATAAGAATTTATGAAAATAAAATTGTGTGATTTCACCAAAATGAACTGAATTTATGATGGTATATTCACAGATCGAGCAGTCTAATCGATTTCAATTTATAGAATTGATTATACATGTATATAGGATTATGCAACTGGGGTTTTGGGTTTTTTTTGGAAAAATTACGATTATTTTTAGAAATAGGGTTACCATAGCCACCAGTTACCAAGAGTTTAATTTTGAAAATTTTATAGGTTATGACATGTTAATTAATGAATATGCAGTAATAAAGCTCTATGCGATTCATATTCATTTAAAAAAAAAACAATTTAACTTCCTTTTGGAACGAGACAGTTTGTGTAGATTCTAGTTGAAGCTAAACAGTGACATATTTTGTGTTTTCACAGTGTCGCAACAGCAATGCTCTGCGAGTTTGTCGGTGAACAATTCAGCTACAGATGTCAGTTTATGTCCGTGGGATGCTATTCCAGAGGAATGGGCTGATGGGAGCAAATACGTAGATGCTGGTTCGCCTCGTGATTCTGCTAAAGGCTCTCAACAGTCAAGGTTTCTCGTGGAGGACGGAGCCAGCGAACTTCATCGTCCTCCCAGAAGACAAGAAACCGCGACAATGGCAACAGGTACCATCTGAATCGGACAAAATACCCAAGTTTGATATTGTTGAACCTGAAAGTGACGTAAAACGGAGCCGATTGATGTTTGAAATTGGACTTTTGTATATTTTTTTTGCTTTTTCGTATACATTTTAGCATGATCTTTTAATATATCTAAAATATGACACTTTGAACCAAAACGAATCTAATGTTTTCAAAGTCACAATATCTGCCGTGATATTGTATCAAATATTATTTTGGTTCAAATGTCATATTTTTGATATATTACAATATAATGCATATATATTTGATATATTCATTACTTTATACGAAAAATTCAAGAATTTCAAACGTTAATCGACGCTGCTTTACCTCACTTTTCAGTTCGAATACATCTGCACATATATCTTGTCCAATTATTTGAGGGGTTTAATCAGAAAAAAATGCGGACTTATATTTCATTTCATGTACACATATATAAATGAAACTGCTGTTTGATTGACCGCTAATATATTTGGATATCAGTTCCAAGATATTGGGGCATTTATTCGATTACATGTATATCCGTGAATGCAATTTTGTCAATATTTGAATACCTCAAAAGAATCGTCCAAATATACTTGCCCGTACGCCTGTTTACTGATGTGCTGGTTTACTGGTTTGTGACTCTCTCTTGTCTTCGCTGGGTGTTTCGGTACGTGATAGTACTTGGTATACTTCTGCGATTCGATCACTACAGAACGAAATATATGTTTAAAAAGCATAATGCATTTATTTGAAGTCAATTGCTACCTGTTCTGAGTCCACTATTACCGATTCCGTTCTCTCACATCATTTTGCGATTGTTTTGAAATATTTGCCAGGAGACGACGTCAGTTCAGAAGTTATGCGCACTGTAAAGGTGTCAAATCTTCCAGCGGAATTGGGAAAAGAAGAACTCGAACTGTACTTCAGCAGCAAACAATATGGTGGTGGAAAGATAAACAACATCAGACTGGATTCCAGACAACTTGTGGCATTCATTGAATTTACAGATGCAGAAGGTTTTCACATTAGTATATTAATTACGTCCGTTCCTTTGCAACGTAGACTAATACTTTTTTGTCATTGTTTTGCTTATAGTCCAGCGAATAGGGGCTGAAATATGAGCGAATTGTGCATTTTGTGATAAAATCATGAAATTTGGTACACATATACTACACGCCATGGGTAACAGTTTAAAGATTGGAGGCACACCAGATTCGTCCTGTGTCAGCCTAGGCGACCATTTTTCCAAGATGACCGCCGTGATAATTCATTGGTACGAGGTTATCGGTAAAATCACTCCAAATAATATCTGATTTACAGGTTAATGCTACCTACTTCCCCTAAATTTACCCTGAAGATTAGGAAAATGAACTCATAATTCAATCTGGATGAATTTTATGATCGCTAGAGTTGAAATTAACCCCATCTAGCCTAAGGGAGGGGCACTTCCCTGCCAAACATTTCACTGTAACGCTGGAACAAAACGGGCGATGGGGCTGAAACTTTTCCGTTCCGTAAATTCATTGGGGTCATTTTGAGACTACTTGCGTAATCCCGGATGCAAAGGATCAAGGGGAAATCCAATATGGCGGACATGAGGTGTCGTCAGAAAGTCACGTGTTTTGTCTTTTCTGTCAATATTTGCGGAGTTTTTTTGCCTAAAAGGATATAGAAGTATTTTATTTTAATGCATTATTCTCCATTTTATGTACAACTTTCTTCGAAGAAAAAGGAAAAACACTTTTTTTTTGAAAATTCAGTCGAAAAATAGGTCGAAAATTTGATTTACGGGACGATGACGTCACTGACGTCATTTGGGCAGCCATCTTGAATTTTGTTTTATATTTTCTGATAGATCTTGACCCAGATATATAGTGTAGTAAATTTCAGTCCTCTAGACCCAACGGTAATGAAATATTTAAAGGAGAGGAGGGCATGGGTGTAACATCAAGTCGTGTAGTTCTCAGGGTTCAAGTCAAACCATAACCAACTTGTCATACTCCTGTATATATATTGCACCATTACACATTTTTGTCCAAATATTCTCTATCATTTGAACTATCTAGTCCTAGGGACAAATACAGCTGGTAGAAGAGTTGGCGGGGGCAGGAGTTGTGGTTCGTGATGAGGCATGGAATGGTCAGCCCTTTTCATTCTTCTGTATACTGAAAAAGCTATTTGTGTACTTACATACAAGCAATATGAGGAATTGATATATTTCCACCATCGATGAAAGCGAAAAAAAATCATGCAAGTTTGTCATGCAGAAAACAACACTTTCACCATACTTTTAACGCATCCTTATATAAAACTTTCCGTCCGTTTGAATTTTCCATTGCTATATCTCAAGCAAACTGACTAAGAAATGTTACTGTGGGTCTTCATTTGGACAAACCAAATGTTTACCTTGATCTCCTCCAATGTCTCCTGACAAATTAAAGGGCAGGAGTTTTAGAGACAGCAATGACATAATGCATTCACAAATTGGAACACTACAGATAAATATTATACTCCGATAATCTCAATTATTAAAATGATTTAAAACGAATATAGGCATTAATAATATAAGCATTTGAAAGTAAAAGCAAATAATCCAACTCAATTGCCAACTTGTCTCATCGTTGTCATCCTGAATTTGCTCTTCTTATGCTGCGAAAACATTCACTCTATCTGGCAATAAGCCCCAACGAATATGCAGATATATGATACCTAATTGTTTTAATAATATGTATTATTATGCCCCCCCCCCCTCTAATTAGAGGGGGGGGCATATAACGATCGCTTTGTCCGTCCGTCCGTCCGGACGTCCGTCTGTCCATCCATCCGTCCGTCCGTCCATCCGTCCGTCTGTCCGAGTTTCTTGTCCGCGCGATATCTCAGTTAATATTTGATGGACAGGATTGAAACTTGCATGGAATGTGGCCAGTGCCTCGTAGTTGTGCAGCGTAGAGTTTTTTCCGAGTTCCAGTATAATTCTCAAGAGGTATGGCCCTTTTTCTGAAATCTCTGTGAATGGGAGTTGTCCGGGCTGGATCTTGGTTAATATTGTATGGACAAATATGAAATTTGCATGATATGTGGTCAGTGCCCCACAGTTGTGCAGCGTAAAGTTGCTCCCCATTTCGCTTATATTTTCAAGAGTTATGACCCTTTGTTTCTGAAATCTCCGTGAATTGGGACTTGTCCGGGCTGGCTCTTGGTTAATATTGTATGGACAATTATGAAATTTACAGGGTATGTGGTCAGTGCCCTGTAGTTGTGCAGCGTGAAGTTTGTCCGTGTTTCGCGTATATTTTCAAGAGTTATGGCCCATTGTTTATCAAGTCTTTGTGAATACGGGAGTTTCCATTCTGTCATGATAAGAGTATTTGCCCCTGTCCGCCAGAGGACGTTTGAATCGGGGAGGACAAAATCCCATACAATGTATCTTTCTTCTAGCAACGTTGTATTGTGACGTCATGCAACAATCAGATATGGCGACAGCATCATGACGTAAACAATGGACATTAAGCATTATACTAATGATGTCACTGGCGTTACAATTGAAAATGTCGCCTTGAACGTGGATATGGCCAAATACAAAGTATTACATTTTCCAGTGTGGTCTGTCATGCCACCGAACCCAATTTTGAAGTTATTGGAAATGTCGTTTGCTCAATATATTGCACTGTTTTGATGGCTACCTATCTCTTTTCATCTTATCCAATCCACATTTTGTCCCCCCTGACTCGAGCGCCTACTAGCGGGCAAGGGCAAATTACTCGTACACGGCCAGTTCGGAGACTTCGCTATTGGGACTTGTCCGGGCTGGATCTCGGTTAATATTGTATGGACAAGTATGGAATTTGCAGGATATGTGGTCAATGCCCTGTAGTTGTGCAGCGTGAAGTTTCTCCGCGTTTCGCGTATATTTTCAAGAGTTATGGCCTTTCGTTATTGAAATCTTTGTGAGTTGGGACTTGCCCGGGCTGGATCTAGGTTAATATTGTATGGACAAGTATGAAATTTGCATGATATGTGGTCAATGCCCCATAGTTTTGCAGCGTGAAGTTTCTCTGCTTTCGGTTATATTTTCAAGAGTTATGGCCCTTTGTTCATCAAACCTAAGTGAATGGGATATATTTATTTGTCCTGGCTGGATCTCAGTCCATAACCGATTTGGACTGGGAAAATGGCTATAAAATTGTCATTCTACATTCCAAAGCAGACCACATAGGTCCTGAAGTATGAAATTGCCCCAAAAAGAGTGAATTGGGTGCAAAATTCAAAGTTCACGATCGCTTCATAATTTCACCACAATATACTCCCAAGGAATGTAGGTCTCATAACCAGGTCACATTTTTGGGTTTGGCGAAAGCCCCGGGTGACCATCTTGCATCAAAACATTGTATTATTACTTGTTGGTCGATACTTGGCATATGTATTATGCGAGGCATGCCGAAAAAAAGTGACAAACAGAATTTTTATAATTATCCAAATTAGGCTTCCACAGACCAATACAGGACAGAACAATGGCGGGGCAGTGTCAGATTAAAGCGGAAGGGGGGCATACAATTGAGCAATCTCTGATTGCTTCCTTGCTGTGTTAGGAGTAAAATTACCATCAGCACTTTACATCGAATATCATACGGATTAAGAATACTGATAAGCGTTACGGATTTGATACTTTTGGAACATCATGATGTATTGCCGGCATCATTGAAAACTGTTGGTCGCTTCTCTTTTTGAATTTGGTGCTAATGCTATTATATGAAATATCGAAAAAGGCCTTTGGATTAGGACGCGGATATTCTTTACTGGACGACGGCTGAATTATGAATGAGGGATCAGACGCTTGCAACTTAACACCATTCTAGTCTATACTTCACCACAATACTTAAGGCTGTGTGAAAATAAAATGAAATTCTCAGGTTTACGGTACACGGAGGAACTGAAATAATTCTCGTTGTACAAAAAGTACATTTATCAGTATGAATTAAGAACAAAAACAAAAAATAAGTAATATTCATAAGATAGATATCAATACAAGATATTTGGCGTATCATAAGTTGTTTAATTTCGCTTAATCCGAGGATAGGGGCATGTTTGGATGCTACCAATATGTAATTCAAGATCCACATGGTGTGCATATGAACATCATACTCAAGAAATATGGTTGTAGGATGGTCAGGGATACTGATTTGGAACAGTTTCTCACTGCTGTTTCTCATCCGCAATCTATCCTTGCTTTAATATGTATTCTTTGATTTTGGATTTTGTGACATGAGCAGTGTGACTAACGTCACAGGACCTACGAAGTACAGTAGGCATTAG
>JAVTVY010035585.1:0-15247 GCA_036873755.1 Hanleya hanleyi | reverse complement strand
TGACCTCAGTCTTGTGGAAGAGAAAGTGCAACAACAGTGATGCTGATTTATATTTATCACAAAAAATATGAGTTCGTAGGGTTACAGGAAACCTAAAATTCATTTTGAATGACTGTAGGTCCTATAAATAACTGGGAAGCACTTGCATGTCATATCATTTTTATTCTGTCTATTGAAATCAGTTCCAGCATAACAAATGGTGGATTTGGAAAAAAAGCTGAAGAAAATAATTTAGAGAGAAAAAAAAACGCAGGATGTTGTATTACATGGCTTCACATTTTTTTGGCCTAATATTTAAGTCCTTTTAGTCTTTCAAGGTTCGGTTTAAAAGCATTTGGAGGCAATGGATTGCTACACACCTAAAATTAAAGAATATTCTGTCAAATGGCATACCGGTACTCCCTATCCCACATTTCAAAGTCTATTTATAACAGTGTTCATGGTACTGCAGAGAAAAACATGTGACTCCACATTCATTGGAAGCCAGTTCATGGATCAATTCCGCCTGATTCACAATCAGTCCATGTTATACTCCTCTCAGTTCAGATATTAAAGATTCAGTTATTTTAATATTTTCTATGTGTTGCTCCCTGTATTATTCCATATATGAAGGCCTGTATCATTCAGTACTCTGTTGTTTCTCGAAAAATCATAATGTAAGAGTTAATATGTCCAGTCCACATTGAAGAGAGCATGGGTCTGCATTTTCAAATGTCTTCTTTTATTTCTGTTTCTCTTCACTTCTGGTATAATCGTATTTCAATCTTCAAGCTGTAGAACAAAACAAATGTAAGTTATGATATATCTGAAAAATCTTAACTGACCCATAGAATCACATCAACATAGCAAGTATACTTCATTCTACCTTTTAAAGAGCTATTTTTTCACTGAAGTCATCTAAATGTCTACTTCACAATTGTCCATATAAGTTGTAGTGAACCCTAGCTACCGTTTCTCAATGTATACAATTACAAATTCATCTGACATGTTTGAAGGGTTCAAGGCAACCTCCCCACAGCGCATGCTCCATTTCGCAGGCTCCAATAACATCCCTGCCTCCAATAGCGGAAGTTGACCTTTACTACGTTGCTATGACGTACAGGGGAAACCAACCAACGCACGGTTCAGTTTGAATCCGACCAAACAACTCCTTTAGTGTTGCACGTGAGCGAACTACTTTTCATATGCTCTGTCCAGATAAACAGGGGAAATTATCTCCAGATAATTCTTTTTAACGCTAGGTCAACGGAGGTATTATGCAGACTTGAAAAGTAATCAAAATTTTCATTAAACATCTATTTTACTATATATGATGTCACTTCCGGCGATGTGCGCGAAGGCCCCGAATCCGGTCCAAAAATCTGACTGGTGGCTGGGGTGTTATTAGACCCCCAGCGAGGTGGTTGGGTTCAAGGTACATATAATCTGACATTCCAAAGAACCCTAAAGTCACCATATGAAGACAATTTGATCACTTACATTCTATGTGGCCATGTATAGGTGAACTTGTTTGTTCCTCAGCAATATGTAAGCTTAAACAATACTAACTATGCACTGAATAAGATATAATTATTTTTAGCACATAACTAGTATACTAGTATTACATACCAAGGAAAACAGATTATTTTTATCAACTTGTGAGATACATGTATTCCCAGAGAAATTGTAAATAGTTCAACCAAACTTGGAAGGCTGTGGTGAAATGAGTGATGAATGTTAATTAATATGGATGTAAAACCATTTTTTTTACAACCATGCTACATAAATGATAATAGATTTTTTTTGCTATCCAAGATAAATTACCCAAATTTTGCTTGTGATGATAGCTTACATATTGATCTTCTACATTGAATTCTTCAACATATTTTGGGACTGAAACTGTCATTTTCTTGTTTTGTGAAAGATAATCTGTCCATGGGGTGAAAAAATTTAACTCATAAATTTTAAAGATTTTTACCCCATGAACCGATTATTTTTCTTGCAATAAGAAAATGACATTTAATGTCCTAGAATATTTTTAAAGAATCAGAATTAGTGATTCTAATACATTAAATATTGAAGGTAAATCTGAAAGCTAGCAGTGTAAATAACTTTGGGGTAATCAGTTAGATATTAAAGACTACGTATTTGTCCACTTATGTCTTATGAAATTACAAGAAAATATATTTATTTCTAGAACACATCAAAATTCTAGAATAAGCTTACACATCTTTCCAGATTTAATATCTACATGTAAAAACAAAGTTTGTTTTTTGTTTTTAGAAAACCATTCTTTGATGTGTAGTTATACATTTGTTCAGTGCCACCCACTGAATAAATAACAAACTCATCTTAAGCAATTGCTAATTAAAATTAGAATGTATCTTACTTTCAACTCCTCCACATATATGACAGCCAGTGTTCAGGTTTGAACTTTCCCTCCAAACTCCATGGTGGTTTTAGGTTCTGCAACATGAGAGCAAGAGTACACATGATTTGTGTATTAAAGGACAGGTTCAATTTTGATTTGTTTGCGCTAATGACATAATGTTTATAAAATACCTTTCATATTGCACATGGCGATATGATGTGTAGAATGAAAGTTTATTACACGAGAAACAGTTCAGTATATGATGTAGGTATCAAAATGTAGTACATGTATCATTTTCCACACAGCAAAACTACCATTCTTAGTTGATGTGATCTTAAAAAGTAATTGGATCAGCTTGATTCTGTTTATACATGTATAATGGGAAATCATGGCCTCAAACTTTAACAAGCACATTTTTTTTTGTTATAGCCATTGAACTAATTTACATATTCCGTATACAGTATCGCTGAATTTTTATCCAAGGTAAACTTAGTCTGCAAAATCATATATCTTGATATCATCTATCAAGGCCCAAAGAATTCATCATTGCCAATGCCTGAGACAAGTTCAGATCATAAAACTATTACATATTTGTATATTTGTGTTTGTATATATTGCGCACAGAGAGGCCTCATTTGAAACAAAGAAATTAGATCTCTGGAAAACTAGGTGATTTTAGACTTCCTCATTAGAATTATTAGATATGGTAATTAAAAACATTCATCTTTTGTTACTTCACCTTAATAAGCCGATTCGATCATCAAAAAGTTGGACTGTGGCGTTGCCTCAAACAAATCGGCATCACAAGTCACTGTAAATTTAAATGAAATAATTTAATTTCTTCACAGATTAATATGTGAATCACAAAACCCTGAAATAAAATCAAAATATTGAAATTTGTGTGGGGGGGGGAGGAGGGGGCTGGAGTAATGGGAGCTAATTGTTGATATAATTTTAATTTACTGAATATATATAGGCCCTAAATAGGCAGTAAAAAATATATGAATATGAATAATATAATATATAAACGGTTGCAATCCGATTTTGGGTGAAATATTTGAACAGAATGACGACTGACAATGTGAATATCAACACGTGCGAGACTGTAACCTGTAAAACACACCAATTCAGTCACCGCACCCTTTGCCTTTAAATTGGTGCTCAACTTGAACTACTGAATGCAACAACAAATGGAAGGTCTCAAAACAAGCAGGGATATGTACTTTATAAACACCCAAGTTGAGCTAATTCTGAGTCGTCGGATAATCTGTTTTTGAAAACATTATTTACCCACTATTTTACAGCATTTCGTGCCAAACTTGCTTCACAATGGCGCCAAGACGGGACACACTCGTCGCACAAAGTTGTCAATATTTTTACAAATACATCAGCCCCTGTCCTATTTTGTACGAGTTAACCAGTCATTGGCACCCATACTCTATAAATATGTTCATGTTCAAGCAGAAACCACAAACTGAAATAGTAAAAACTGACATAAAAGACACCAACCTGCTGTTGCAATGTTGACAACTTCTGCGTCTTCGCAAGTCACGTGATTCGGCTCAAGGGGTCAAGGTCGCGTCAACAAAATGCCGGCCAAGGCCTAACCCTATATGCAGCGAAGGATGACGTAGCGTAATGTGGGTTAGGTATCCAGACTACCCATTAATTTGTTTACAGTGGGCGGAGTTCCGGGGATCCCGTGTTTTCATTGGCTGTGTTTTTGTAGTAAACAAGCAATGGCGCGAAAGACTTCGCCATTAGATTCTGGTTGTCTAACATTGCATTCGGTGCTATCATATGGACTACGAGTATCATTTTTTCAAGTTAGGTTCATCTACGAATAATACTCTCAATCAGCACATTCGGTTCATGCTACAATAAAACCTATCGCCATCGGGGCACGTTTTCGCACCTCTTTATTGCGACTGGTTTGAAAGTTTCTCCAGGACCGAAGCCGGGCGAAGGAGGTCGTAAAATCATAAAATAATTCAGATTCAGACACATATCTCGTGTTTGACTGAAAGATTATTGAGAAATATTATAAAGAACACACAGTTTGCAGATGGAATTACGAATTAACGACAATGATAAATTGTACGCATTCTTTGCGCATCGTGCGAAGTGGCAGTCTATAAATGCCCGCATGATCTCCGAGGGAACTCCGCACGTTATTCGCATCGTGCGGAGATCGTTTGCGCATCGTGCGGAGATCGTATGCGCATCGTGCGGAGATCGTTTGCGCATCGTGCGCGTATCGTTTCCGCATCGTCTGCGCATCGTCTCCGCATCTATAGTGCTCATTTTATTGGCGTACTGTATCTCGGAGCATCTAGGACCCCAGAGCTTCCAGGGGCTTAGGCGGCCCCTGGACCCCGGCCTAACTGCAAACACCTCGCTTCGCTCGGCATAGTAGCTGTCTACTTTGTTCATGGTAACCCCCTACTTAAAAAAATAATGAAACCCCTGATAACATTGCCTGAAATAACTCACTATTGTTCTACATGTACATGTACATGGAGACATTTCCCATCTTGTACATGTATACTTGGGTGAGCGCCATTCTGTTCATAATAAATGTCTCATCTCTAAAAAACCCCGAGGGTATGCAGACCAGGCGAGACTGGCACAATCTATCACATCATGTGCTTTAAATGTTTGAACCACTTTGATGATATTATAACTCATGAAAGATGGCAAGTTATGATTACACATGATGACTAGGGACATGTACATTACTATGTCTTTTAAGTGTATTCAAGAATCTACAGATCTAATTTGTCGTCTCCATTCATTTCCTGGATGTGATCTCACTTGGTGATTAGTTTGCATTTGTGAGCAATATATGATGAATTATTACTCCCTTTATATCCTTGATAAATGTATGCCCCCGACAAAATGAGATATCTTTCATGCCACTCAACATACCCAGTGTTTGCTCAAAGCTTTTGGAAATTTGGAATTGACTTAGAAAGTTTACGCAAAATTCAATCAGGACACAATATTGCAAATGAAAGCAAATAATGTTGATCCCTATCTTTCAAATAATATTCATTGCAATATCAGTCTTTCATTTTTGACAAGAGCGATTGCTCCCACTCCCCTCAGTTCCAATAAAAGTTAATCGAGGGGAGCGAATATTTGCACCCCTCGATTCCAGAGAGAATTGTTTAGAAATTACTTGAAGAAATCCTCTCATCGATCATGCTGCAAAAACTGTAATCTCATGCCAAATCATCTTCATTTTATTCAGCCAATTTTTACGTTCCCACTTCGAACCTGTCTTGATTTATCTGACCCCCTTCAGTGTTCAAAATCCGAGGTGTAAATTTCACCCGCGAACGAGAGACGAACCAATCAGAACCTACACACCGATTGTGAGTAGTGACATTCTCAATTAGCAGCGGCATTCCTCCTAATATGGTGTTTGTATCAGCACACTTTTTATAGGTCAGCCAATCAATAACGCTCTTCTGGGAACCATTTCGAAATTCAAATGTTTTCGAGGTCACTGACGTCTCGTGTCTATTTATAAGTTCTTTGAACATTGAAGGGGGCCAGATATATCAAGGGAAGTTCGATGTGGGAACGCAGAAATTCGCTTGATAAAATGAAGATGATGCCAAATAAGTGGACATCCATATTGTTACTTGGCATACATGACCATGGTGACGCAATGTCTAAAACCCGAGTTGTGATGAACGGAAATTATATCAAAGATTTTCCTTTGCATTACCATAATTTTTTTGCAGATGTACACGTATATTGTCACAATCTTTGAGACCTTCAGTATGAAAAATAAATTAACATTTCAAGTTGCGATATTTCGTGAATACAGATATTGGTGATGATAATTAATGTTTTTCCTTTATGCAAAAATCGAAGAGCGCAAATTGCTCTCCGCACGGAATTGAGAGGTGCGATTTATCGCTCTCCTCGAATTTTCAAAAATGACGTACTGTAATATGAACATTATTGCACATACAGGAACATACATTTTACTGGATGGAACAGTGCCTCCGAGAGCTCAATTGGAACCATGGTGTGACTGATGGCACTGAAAGGCGGGTCCAAGCCAAGCTAAAATACAGAAACCCTTCTGTATTTACATATCATAGTAAAATGGATTTAATAGAACTTCGAGTTCGGAATCGTAGACATATATGAACACGTGCCGAGCTGTATTAATCCAGTAATGGTGGTGTGTGACTTCACTATAGATGAATTTCTGGCCCCCTCTCCTAAAAGGTCCCGACCTTGTTCACAGCTCCATGACACAAGTGGACAAGGAATAGTATGCAAACATAACGGAGAGAATAACGGGCAAATATATTTTAGCAAATGCCTCTGATTTTATTTGGTTTCCGCACAATCACTCCGGGGAACGGTCTCGGCCCCGCCACGCCGCCACTTACAAATCCTTTTCACCAGCAAACACGAGAACCTGCGAGAGACCGAAAAAACTCGGCATCTTTGTATGGAGTTACGATTACATAGACTTGTGAAGTATCAATATTGGCCCAAACCCTCACAATGTAACCAGTCCAACTATTCACCTACACTTGTACCTGTGGAAGGGAACTCTGCTCAGGCCAGATGTAAGTCTATGCTACATGTACTATATATTTCAGATGACTGAGATTATAAGGATATGATCCAAGCTCACACCAGCAGTTTTGAAAATGCAGAGTTTGATCAAATTGATAAATAATCACCTTCCAGGTTTTGATCCAGTCTATAATGTGTTTCTTGCAAAACTGCTGATAAATAAATGCTCGATATTGTCTTCAAGTGGGATATAGTTCATGTAAGAGGAGCGATGCGACCTGACAAGTTAGTAAGTGGAGCAATGGCCGACCACTTGCCCATTTATCACTATTGAAAATCTCCTAAATTCGTGTCGCTTCTTCCTATTACATGACCGATATGCACTTCAAGTGCTCTCCAAAATAGTTACAGGATAAACACATGTATTACCAGAATACACATATATATGCATATATGCAGCAAATCCCTGTCAAATTTGGATTCCCATTGGATTGAGAGAGTTTGCTTGGATTCTCATGAATTGTGATAACTAAAAGCCTGACTGGAGTCTCACAAAGGCTCTCTAAAATCACATGTACCTAAAATGCTCTCTAGACATTGTCTATTAGAGTCTCACAAATGCTCTCTTTGCCTTCATGTATTAGTCTCTCACAAATGCTCTGTGTGTATTTATTTCTTTCTGGAACCTTGTGTACAATAAAGCTCTCTGGGGATTTTGAAACAACACCACACTAATTGTACTTTCTGAATCACCTGGCACCGACTGCTTCTAGGTTTATTTCAGACCCCATCAAAATTCTCTGTTGCCGGGAACCCCACACCTGCTGTCTTTATTTTATTCTACAGTTCCCAAAACAAAAGCTCCCTAGGAATTGTATTTTAGAGTTGACATGCTCCAAGGTACATGTATCTGTTAGAACCCTCTGAACTGCTGTTTTCTATTGACATCGAATCACTGCTTCTTTCATGTCTTTATTTATTCCCTGTCAGAGCCTCTTTCACTAGTTCTCACATTCCCTGTTAAGACTCCTTCTAATGGTCTATGGAGGAGAGTAGATGAACACCTGACTATAATAAAAGGTTTCTATCTGACCTCTCACCCGTGAATACAGGTGAAAGATGAACTTCAAGGAAGTGACTGTTTGCACATTCATGTTCAGTCACCAGATACCAGACGGTTAATAAAATATTATTTACACTGCAATGATTTCGAGGTAATATTACATTCCGAACAGAATGCCTCAAATTCTATTGAAATGGTGTTGCGACATCACACCTATATCAGTACAGGTATCCAACGATTCAATTAAACTGCCAAGCTAATAAAACATGAGATTGATCTAATCAAAACCCCTCGGCTTTCCCCAAGTGATTGTAACCCATGTGTAGTGTGAATTGGGGAAGAGATAGTTCTATGTGGGATGATCAAGATATACGGGTAGTACATTCAGGCATATAGGACAGAAATAGAAAATTATATATCTGTAAAGGGGCATAACTCTGTAAAATATGGGTCGAGGGGAGCCACTTTCGATAGGCGTCTGACTCAGCACTCTGTAAAATAAGAACCGAGACGAATAAGCTGTACCGAACATGGATCTGCAGATTTAACTTGTACATTCAGCTACAGATAACAAAATTGGAGATTATTACATCTGAAAGGGGCATAACTCCATAAGCCGAGGCGAGTTATCCTTTGTTGGCTTGTAGAATACAACAATATAAGTAAGTTTCCAAAATATAGTAGCTATACCGAACACAGTTCTGCAGATATAGTTGGTTACATTCAGGCATATAGGACAGAAATAGAAATTAATATATCAGTAAAGGGGCATAACTCTGTAAAGTATGGGCCGAGGGGAGCCACTTTCGATAGGTGTCTGACTTAGCACTACTGTAAAATAAGAACCGAGACGAATAAGCTGTACCGAACATGGATCTGTAGATATAACTTGTACATTCAACTACAGATAACAAAATCGGAGATTATTACATCCGAAAGGGGCATAACTCCATAAGCCGGGGCGAGTAATCCTTTGTTGGCTTGTAGAATACAACAATATAAATAAGTTTCCAAAATATAGTAGCTATACCGAACACAGTTCTGCAGATATAGTTGGTTACATTCAGGCATATAGGACAGAAATAGAAATTAATATATCTGTAAAGGGGTAGAACTCTGTAAAATATGGGCCGAGGGAAGCCACTTTCAATAGGCGTCTGACTTAGCACTAGATAAATAAGTGTTGAAAATTTGGTGGTTGTATCTCAAGCGGTTTTGCCTAAAATCCGTTAACGGACGGACGGACATGGCAACGGCAATACCCCGAGGCCAAAATGGCCGAGGGGTAAAAACAAATGGCAGGTGGGGATGATAAAAATGCTATTTAATTACCCTCCCACCTCCCTCATGTAACATGACATCAATTTAATTGACTGGTAAAAGGCAGCGTGAAATTCAGTTGTGCCGATCATCTCCTACGTCATCGGACATTCTCTGCGTCGAGATAACATGGCCGCATATGGTCGTTTTCATGCACTCCTCCGTTCCCCGACTAACAGAGGCAATGTTATAGATTAGCTTTGATGTAGAATACGGCCTGATTGTAGCAGATATTCTACGATGCCGGGCTGCTCTGCATTTGGCTGTCACAATGTACCAGGTAATCCCAACACGTCGCACTATCATCCTCGTTCATGTTTGTAAGCTACGGTCTCGAATACTGCACCTCTGCCAATTGACGCGTTTTTACCTCCAGAGGCAGAAGAACTAGTGTCCGCTGACGTCACGATTCTTCAAACATGGAGGCCTCTATGTTGTTCCAGTGTAACGAAGTTAAAACGTTTAGTACTGCTTTGAAAAATTGTAAAAAAATATCTGATACACGATTTGGATTCTATGAGGAAAAAACTTTAACTGGCCATGCACGGTTCACCAGAGTTTACGTTCCCTTTAATGAATTTGCGAAACCGTCTGTAGAGATTGGGGTTGGATTATTGTAGACAAAATACTGTAATGATAATGAAAAAATCAATGGTATCAACACTGCCAAGAAGAAGGCTGCGAAACTTATTCCATCATTAAGAGGAGATAAACAATGGCTTAATTCAGATGTGCAGCTAAACAAACATAAGGATATCATGTGGACTCCCAATACACCTGTACAGCTATAAACACAGGTGAACTGAGCCACGTTTATCTCTGAGAAATGACCCCACCTGGAGAACCTGAAAGCCTCTGTCCTAAGCTATATTGCAAAATATTTTGCCCCATATTTGAGCTCAATCATTCTTATCAAGGCAGGACAAATAAAACCCAGTAAATTTTGCTGGTCATAACAAATGAAATATATACCTGTATGGAAGCTTAATTACACATAAAAATGTGAACGATAGATATGTCTGTCCAATAATTATATGAATCAAATTTTGCCCGATTTTTTTGCCAGGTTCACTTGCTAGTGTAGCCCATCTGTTCAATTTTTAACCTATCCAAATCAAAAATTGCCTGTCCAGTTAATGGACAGATAACCAGGTGTCTGGCTAACACTATACACTGATATAGGCCCCATACATGCGTCTCTTACAATGGTCATTTTCTGATGAACTTGAATACATGTATCTCTGTAAAACTGAGATATATTCGAACAAATACTGTATAATGATCCTTATTAAAATTATCAAGGAAAGATAGTTAATATTACACAGTGAAGGATAGATATCTTATACCCCTCAGTGAAATTCAATTTTACAGGTAAATATTATGGAAGCCCATTAAGTCTGGGAAATGGTTTCCTCAGGTGAATTTGAAATTCTAAAAAATTTGATCTACACTGGAAAATATTTAGCCCCATGGAGTATGACTCTTCTTGTATTATTCTTGCAATAATACACAATAAGATTTTTTTCACATTTTATACACCTAATTACCGGTGAATATTGCGGAAAACCTCAGCTTTGTAAAATGACCCCGTCAGGTGAACTTGAATATCTTGACCGTGATATAAAGGAGAAAATATTTAGCCTCATATTGATCCTTCTTCTAAGATTCTTTCTATATATATCAAAGACATAGATACATTGTATAACCCTCCAATTTCTCACCTGTACAGAGAGTTAATTACAGGTGAGAATTGCATTCTTACGGACAAAACAAAGAAGGACATACCTACGTTCAGTCACTGGAAAGGTCAACCCCTGACCAGCCGAGAGTCGCTGAAACTGGCCGGTGGGCGACCGATAAGAGCTATGCGAGACTGCACGAGTAAAGCAGATGTATAGATATCTCCCCCACGTACACAGCTACATGTTTGAGAGGGGGATTAGGCGACTTGCCGCGATCGACAAACTTCTCAAGATTGCCTGTGTGGAACTGATGTCCACAAACTCCCTGCACATGCCATCTATGAAGCACAGCATGAATGGGCGGGTGTCTTTGGACTGTCATATATAGAGCGAAAATATCTTACCGGTAAACTGTTCATGTTACCCCACCAACCTGCTGAGGAGAATCTGAGGAGTCGACCTCCTCTGAGAACTCAGAACGGAAGTGAGAGATGGAGAGAGACAACACACGTTAAAGTGTAACTGTATTAGTTTTGGAAGTTTACGTCATATTAAAGATACATGTAATCTTCCAAAATATAGGATTAATATCCTGTTTCTTGTTGTACGACTCTAATTTTGACAATTTCAACATTGTTAATGCTATTTTAGGGCACAGCGCCACAAGCATGTCGGAACTTGTGACGTTATTATGGAACTATTAACGACGTCACAGTCCTCTGTTGAATTCTCTGCATTGCCGCGACATCCCACAGACCGTACCGTACACTCAAACTATATGACGTCGTCAATGTCATTTCTGACGTCGAAAGAGGCAGTGAAGATTTCTCTTCCACTATAGAAAGCAGCCTTTGAATCCTCTGAGATAGACTACGAGTGAAATATTAGTGAAAAACTTTACTACATTTAATTATTCACCTCGTTATCTTGAATATGACACAAGTAGGCCCCTACCCCAGTTACACTTTAATGGTAACCCTGAAGTATCTAAGGCTTATCCATACGTCAGATTAAGCTTACACACGAGTGGTAACTACCCATATGGTAACCCACACACTGGAGTGGTTCACTCATACCTGTACACCTGAGGCGGTAACCTGCAAACTCATTGTCTCCTCCATCTAAAGCTTATCCATCAGTCAGATTAACACACCTGAGTGGTAACCAGCACAATCAAGTGGTAGAGATACTGTTGGGTACAATATACATGTATGGCTTGAATCATGCTTGGATTTAGACAACATGCATGTGAAGTGGTAACCTGGTGACATATTTGCATACCTATCTCTGACTTAATCCCTGGGTCAGATAGCTTGATTGTTAACCTGAACACGTGAGCGGTAACCTGTCAAACTATTGGTGTATCTATCTCTGACTTAACCCCTGGTCAGGTAGCCTGAATGATAACCCGTACACTGGAGTGGTACCAGCTTATCTATTGGTGTACCTATCTCTGACTTAACCCATGCTCAGATAGCTTGAATGGTAACCTGCAAACATGAGTGGTAACCTGCTAATTTTACTTGTGTACTTATATTTGACTAAATATATAAATATTGGTGCACCTATCATATAGCTTGATTTGGTAACCTGGACAACAGAGCAGTAACCTGTCAAAGTACTGGTGTATCTATATCCCTCACTTCACCCCTGGTCAGATAGCGTGAATGATAAACCGTACACTGGAGTGGTAACCTGTCAAAATTGGTGTATCTGACTCCACCCCTGATCAGATATATTTAGCTTACTTGAATGGTAACCCGAAAGGCTGAGTGGTAACCTGTCAAATGTATTGGTCTGTCCCCAATCTGAGGACAGATCAATACCAGACAATATCTTCACAGCCAGCCCTCGGTTCAAACACATAGAGACGTGGATTCTGGCTGCCTGTCCCCTTGTCCAGATTAGCATCATTCCAGCTGGTCCAACTATGTCAGGACCTTGAAAGATTCCGAGATGGCTCGAAGGGAGACAGCTTCACTTACATATCCAGATCATTCTGTCGCTGGGCTCAATGCACAAATCTCAAAACAGGCCAGCGAGAGGATAATCTTCAGAATTTCCTTCAAGAACATGTAAATTTTTTTTTTTTGAGACAACAGGTGTACAAGTAAACTTAGTGCGAAACTCAACATCCACATTGCAAAGCTATCAGCATATTACATGTATGTCGTACATGTACATGTATACAGATTAATTTAATATGCTTCATGTTGTTGGAAACATGGAAATGTTAACTGTGGGTCCAGTTTTTCACCCAAATTGAAGCATATATAATTGTAGACTGTTTGCTAATTCACAATACTGCAAATAATAAAGAAAAATACTTTCCACAGATGAATCAAACACGTTGGATATCTTCCAAACATAATTCAGGAATCATAACTAAATTATTTCAAAAGTTCAAAATTTAGGAAAAAAATATAGATTGTTAATTTATTATGATACCGCGATCGTTTATTACAATTAAAAAACAATCTTCCCTACCAACCCAACTACTCCCCACCCTCCACGCATACCTGTTCATGCATTTTGTCCCTGTCTGTCCTATCATACATTTTAAAGCACAGTACCGAGAGCACTTGACCCCTTAAACTAGCCTATCAGCCCAGATGATCAAGGTGGTCTTTGGCATGTAGATACTTCAGATAATACTCATTCCTCTGGAATCTTTTTTATTTATTACCTGGAAAGAGCGGAGATAGATCTGAGTATATCATATTCCCTATATCCTGGGTGATATCATGTTGATCTAAGTAACCCCCCTGTATATTTGATGATTGCGGATTTCCCCTAAAATATTTTTATTTATTTATTTAGATATAAACTATTTTCTGGACCACTATAATCACGATAATTTCATTTTCCATGAAACAGCCCATATATATACTTCCTGTACTTTGTGGATATTAATTTGATAAAATAATTTTCTCTAAGGGGGACGTAGAATAACATATTAAAATGTTCATCTTGATTTGTCATATTATAATTTTTACCACAGTAATCAAATTTGATTGCGTTTGATCACAAATCCAGAGTGTGTGTATGAGAAACTGTCATTCATGTTTACTTGACTCATGCCACTACCCCCTTATTAATGAAAAAGATGATTAATTTCATCATATAGGGAAGTATTTTCACACATTTAATAAGCAAGTGTTCATTTCTCCTAGGGCAAGCTGCTTGGAAGTGCTGCCCTACATTACATGTACAATCATCTATCACTCAGTCAAAAAAAATATATATATATATCTCGCATTAATTTTTCATTTAGTTACAAGTGATGATTCATTATGTGTGAATAACAACCAAACCTTTGTACCAAAAACAATGGGCCTTACTTGCAATTTGGTCGGACTCTTTGCCCCATGTTGACGCCATTTGACGCCCCGTTCTAAACCATACAGGCTTTTCTAGGCTGCCCCTTAGACCTTTTCGGTGATCACCTGTAAATTGTCAGGTACAAATCTAATTGGAGGGCTGAGGTCAAAGGTTTATTAATTTTTTTATTACTTTTACAGTGACCAATAATTTAGCATGTTTAATATTTTCTGAAATAAAGTATTATTTAATTAGGTTAATTAATTTATTTATTACATAAGGCGTCAAATGGCGTCATCATGGACTAGGAAGGGGCGTCAAATGGCGTCACCATGGGGCAATGGTAGTAAGCCTCCATGGGGCAAAGAGTTTTAACTCAGTTTCAATCAGTTATGGCAGAATCACAAAGATGTGCGCCCGCCTTAAAATCCAGAAAGTTTGAACATCAGGGTTCGATATTGCCACAAGACCGGCTGGTGAATTTAGAACTTGTCTGGTTGAATTTAGTTCTACAGCTAGCTTTAATAACCAGCCTGACCAGCCCGACTGGCTGGTTATAATTCAAGAATTTCAGCTTTGTATAATGAAATATACCAGCTCAATGGTCTAGCAAAGTTTTATGGTAAATTCACACCCTGGGACACGTATGTACAGTGAAACCACACTACCAACATGTGGGTAAACCGACCCACCCAATTTGTATTGTTTGACACCTGTAGATCAATTGGACACCGTCTTATACTTAACTGGGAAATAGCTCGAACAGCAGTCCAAAATAATGTACAAAATAAATGCAAATATGAAATTGTTTTTTTCTTCTTCTTTTTCTTTTCTCCAAAAGATTAACAAGGACTGGAACACTTTGATGAATCAGATTTTTGTGATAAAGGTCCCCCTTAACGAGAAACCTAAATAATTATACTGCGAATTCAGTATTTTCTATTCAGTGTTTTAAGAATCCAA
>JAVTVY010035584.1:0-14447 GCA_036873755.1 Hanleya hanleyi | reverse complement strand
ACCGCGGAGCGCGCAGTGTAAAGGTTTCCACCGCGGAGCGGTGGAAACCTTTGCGCGCGCCGGGGTCAAAGGTCAGTTCCGGTGACCTTTAGCGACGTACACCAAACAGAAGCGAGTATTTAAAATCCGTCACAGAGCTCTCGTCCAATCAGAAGCGAGTATTTTGACCCAGTGCATTATGGGACATATCCAAGATGGCGGTTCCAAAATGACGGATCCAACATGGCGGTTCCAAAATGGCGGCGTATGAGAGCTTCTGGACATGGACCTGATAGAAGTCCGGAATGGTGGAACATTCGTAAACATTCGGGCACTTTTACATCCGGGGACTTTTACATCCGAAGAGACACGGAAGTGCCCGAACATGATATCAGCTAGCGTGCTATAAAAGGGAAGCGGTCTGGCCGTTTCATCAGACACTCTGTCAACCACCAAGATGTTCACTTGTACTACGTGCTCGAAATCATTCACTCGTCTGCATGACTTGCGCCGCCATCAGGCTACCAAGCACGAAGGAACCGCCCGGTATAACTGTACGATATGTACACTGTCGTTTCAGCGCCCGGATCATTTACAGCGCCACACACGTGCACGCCATGAAGTACCCAAGCGTCCATGCGAAGAATGTGGTCGGCTTTTCAAACTGACCAGTCAGTTGCTGCGACACCAACGCACACGACACCCTGTTCCGCAGCCACGTTTGCAGATAGAAGAGCCCGTAGGCATCAATATCGAAACAGGGGGAACTCCCACCCATCGCACGAGGGCCGATGATGATGTCGCCCTAATTCAACAGTCAAATTCCGACGACAAGACCTTGGGCCAGATTTTGTACGACGTGGAGGGCAAAGTACACTTCGTGGACGAAGCCATAAATGTTCCCAGCGATCTGTTACACGAAGACCATCCAGTGAGTGACATTTATCGGCGCCATTGGCCCATGATCCGGCACTGTTTCTACCGTCATCGCCCTATTCAAGATATCTACAATTTCCGACTGACCGACCTCACCCGTCTACGTAGCTACGTAGAAGCCATCTTCAAAGATCAAACTACGGCCTTCAAATTGAATCTGGTGTTTGGTTATGTGCTGCAGCATAAAGAGACAGTCCAAGTCCGATATTTTTACCCGAGCAGTAACATCCGGGTATTTGACCAACCGTTTACCATCATTAACCGAGTGTCGCTAGAGACGATGCTGGAGAAACTGGACACCGTGGATCCCTTGGAATGGGCCCAACAACAACGCCCCAACACCAAGTGGACAGTGGAGAGTGTGACCAATGTTACGTTTTTCGTTACCAAGCTGACCGACCACTCCCATCGGCTGAATGCGTCACTCATGCACTGATGAATACCATAACATGCCGTACATACTCTATATGTCTACATGTTGATCGTTGACGGTACGGAGGTGACCGAAGATACACGGATGTTACCGAAGATGTCACGGCTCGGCCCTCGACTTGGGGATAGTTGAACTGAGTGTGCTAAAAATAGATCACCAGCTAGCGTGCTATAAAAGGGAAGCGGCCTGGACGTTTCATCAGACACTCTGTCAACCACCAAGATGTTCACTTGCACAACTTGCCAGAAGCTGTTTACTCGTCTAGGAAATTTACGACGCCACGAGGCCTCCACCCACAACGATGCTCGGTATACTTGTACAACCTGCGCACGGTCATTCAATCGCGAGGATCATTTACTGCGTCATGAGAGGGTACTTCACGCGGGTGCGACGGTACTATGTAATGATTGTGGTCGACTCTTCAAACGACCCAGTCGGTTTAGACAGCACCAACGTTTGAAGCATGCCCCGTCTCTACGGTTTGGGCGACAACTTTCCACTAAAGAGGAGCCGCGGAAGGTCAGACCCAGTGAAGATGAACCCGGAGAGACGAACGCCACTGGTGATACGATGACGAAGAGCCTGCCTATACCCACGGTCCAGGAGGGCCTGGATATCCAGCCGGACCCCACCGTTACGGTTTCGAGTCATACGCCTGATAACATCGAACATTTTCTGGACGAGCCCATAAATGTTCCTAGCGATCTCTTACAGGGCGCCCATCCAGTGAGTGACATCTATCGGCGCCATTGGACCATGATACGGCACTGTTTCTACCGTCATCGCCCTATTCAAGATATCTACAATTTTCGACTGACCGACCTCGCCCGTCTAGGCAGCTACGTGGAAGCCATCTTCAATGACCAAGCAACGTCCTTCAAATTAAATCTGGCGTTTGGTTATGTGCTGCAGCATAAGGAGACAGATCAAGTCCGATACTTTTACCCGAGCAGTAACATCCGGGTATTTGACCAACCGTTTACCATCATTAACCGGGCGTCGCTAGAGACGATGCTGGAGAACCTGGCCAACGTGGATCCCTTGGAATGGGCCCAACAACAACGCCCCAACACCAAGTGGAAAGTGGAGAGGGTAACCAATGTTACGTTCTTCGTGACCAAGCTGACCGACCAACCCATCGGATGAATGTATTCACCCAGGCACTGATAGATTCTCAGAATGCACAAACAACTATCTGAGGATATGTTGCCTCAACGGTATCCTGGCTTGACCAACGGTGATTAGAATAAACGGTTCAGAGCGAACATGGCCGAAGATGGAACTTTCTGAAATGAAGACTTCTGATTGGACAAGAATACATCTAACGGACAGGAACGAATATGACAGATGCAAATGGTGGCCTCTGATTGGACAAGTCTTCTTGAATTGTAACACCAAGTGGATAGTGGAGATAATGACCAATGTTGCGTTCTTCGTGGTTAAACTGACCACCACCTCCATCGGATGAAAGTATTCACCCATGCACTGATAGATACTCAGAATGCGCAAACAACTATCTGAGGATATGTTGCCTCAACGGTATCCTGGCCTGCCCGACGATGATTAGAATAAACGGTTCAGATGGCACTTTCTGAAATGGAGACTTCTGATTGGACAAGAATACATCTAACGGACAGGAACGAATATGAAACATGCAAATGGTGGCCTCTGATTGGATAAGAATCTTCTTGAATTGTAAATATACCCAACGCGGCTCCCCCAGCGTGGGTGTGATGTAACATTGGGGAAAATAAAATATATGAAAAAAACTTCTTGTTGTTGTTGTTCTCTCATGTGTCATCCTTGTTGTTGTTGTTGTTCTCTCTCTGGTCTATATCATGGCGTTATGTTAGAGTGTTAAGGTGTAACGACGGGCGTTGACGGGCATCACCGCATTTCGAAGAATTAGTGACAATTCCATGGAATATCAGAGCTTCTGAGCTATTTCACCAGGGCGTTGAAGCATTAAGAATGGTGTTGGTGGGCGTTGCTACAAGATGACACCTCACACGGTCCATTTGGACCGCGGATGGTCCATCTCTACACCAAATAACATCCTTCACTGCTAAAAAAGGCCCACTTTCGCTACAACTTGTACTAATGACGTCACCAATGACGTCACAGATGCTATAAATATCCCTGAAATCAGGGTCTATACTCCGAGAGCTACAACATGATACCCCACACGACGCATTCGCAACGCGGATGGTCCATCTCTACACCAAATACCTTCCTGCACTGCCCCAAATCGAACCGTGAATAGCCCATCTCGATCCCAAATACCTTCATGTACTGCCCGAAAATGGCCACTTTACTTACTACAACCAACTGCGCCTGCGCAGATTGACGCGACTTGCATTCAAAAACACGCCATTCTGACTCTACCCCACACAAGCTTCACTTTGACACCCTCCACGACCCATTCGGATCCATAGCGGGCCATCTCTACCCCAAACACCTTCAAAAGGCCCACTTTCGCTACAACTTGTACTAATGACGTCACCAATGACGTCACAGATGCTATAAATATCCCTGAAATCAGGGTCTATACTCCGAGAGCTACAACATGATACCCCACACGACGCATTCGCAACGCGGATGGTCCATCTCTACACCAAATACCTTCCTGCACTGCCCCAAAAGGCTCACTTTCGCTAATACTCCTACTGATGACGTCATCGATGACGTCACAGATGCTTCGGACATGCCTCAATTCGGAATGTACACCCCGAGAGCTACAAAATGACACCTCACACGACGCATTCGGACTAAGGATGGTGCATCTCTACACCAAACTCACCCTCACGCACCCACAAAATGTCCACTTTCGCTACTACTCGTACCGATGACGTCATCAATGACGTCACAGATGACGCGGACACCCCTCAAATCGGAATGTACACCCCGAGAACTACAAGATGACACCTTCCAGGACGCATTCGAACCGTGAATAGCCCATCTCGACCCCAAATACCTTCATGTACTGCCAGAAAATGTCCACTTTCGCTACTACTCGTACCGATGACGTCACCGATGACGTCACAGATGACGCGAACATCCCGCAAATCGGAATGTACACCCCGAGAACTACAAGATGACACCTTCGAGGACGCATTCGAACCGTGAATAGCCCATCTCGATCCCAAATACCTTCATGTACTGCCCGAAAATGTCCACTTTCGCTACTACTCGTACCGATGACGTCACCGATGACGTCACAGATGACGCGGACATCCCTCAAATCGGAATGTACACCCCGAGAACTACAAGATGACACCTTCCAGGACGCATTCGAACCGTGAATAGCCCATCTCGACCCCAAATACCTTCATGTACTGCCCGAAAATGTCCACTTTCGCTACTACTCGTACCGATGACGTCACCGATGACGTCACAGATGACGCGAACATCCCTTAAATCGGAGTGTACACCCCGAGAACTACAAGATGACACCTTTCAGGACGCATTCGAACCGTGATTAGCCCATCTCGACCCCAATAACTTCCTTCGCTGCCCCAAAATGGCCACTTTACTTACTACAACCAACTGCGCATGCGCAGATTAACGCGACATGCATTCAAAAACACACCATTCTGACTCTACCCCACACAAGCTTCACTTTGACACCTCACACGACCCATTCGAACCGTGATTAGCTCATCTCTAACCCAAACACACCCTACATAGCACCCAAAATGCCTGTTTTCTATACTACGGCCAGACTGCGCATGCGCAGACTATTGAACACGGACGAACCATTAGTGTAGTCAAGTGCTCCTCCACGAGAGCTTCAAAATAAGACCTCACTCGACCCCATTGGACCATGAGTGGCCCACCTAGACTCCAACATGTCCACCCCGTATGGGCCTATACACCCATAGCCATGCAGTATAGGCCTATGGGCCTACCCAGGCCTCGGTGACTTTTTTCAAAAATTTCACCGATTCGCTCCGCAACACTTCCTATCGTGTTCTAAATGACGAGACGAGTAAAACGAGACCCCACAACCCTACCGCAAATGTATAGAAGTGGGTTTCCCAGTAGGATAAACATTGAACCTATACCCCAGTATGGGTCTATATGGGGCTCGGTGACTTTTTTCAAAAATTTCACCGATTCGCACGGGGACACTTCCTATCATGTTCTAAATGACGAGACGAGTAAAACGAGACCCAACAACCCTACCGCAAATGTATAGAAGTACGTTTCCCAGGGGAACAAACATCGATCCTATACCCTCAGTATGGGACTATATAAGGCTATATCGTACTTTTTCAAAAATTTCACCGATTCGCACGGGGACACTTCCTATCATGTTCTAAATGACGAGACGAGTAAAACAAGACCTCACAACCCTACCGCAAATGTATAGAAGTACGTTTCCCAGGATGGTCCTATACCTCCCATACCCCATATAGGCATTTTCCCGTAATTTAGGATAAAGTCCGTATTCCGTATTTTTTCAGGAAAATTTTTACATACACCCACCCTGGAACTAGGGGAAGATAACTCTGTTGATAGACAAGCCCCGTTAAGCCCGGCGACCTATATACCCTCATACCCCATATAGGCATTTTCCCAGGTTTTTCGATAAAGTCCGTGTTCCGTATTTTTTTTTTCAGGAAAATTTTTACATGCACCCACCCAGCCATCAAATACCCCTTCACCTAGGCTTCACGTTGATACCTCACTCGACCCCATTCGACCATTAGGGGCTCCCCTAGATGCCAAAACGTCTATTTTCATAACCTTGGGCCACCGCGCATGCGCAGAATGACCCTAATTCAACCCCACACCCAGTCCATCAGATGCCCCTTCATGAATGCTTCACTTTGATACCTCACTCGATCCCATTGGACCATTAGGGGCTCCCCTAGCTCCCAAAAGGCTATTTTCATGCCCTTGGGCCACCGCGCATGCGCAGAAGGCCGATATGTCAACCCCACACCCAGTCCATCAGATGCCCCTTCACGAATGCTTCACTTTGATACCTCACTCGACCCCATTGGACCATTAGGGGCTCCCCTAGCTCCAAAACGTCTATTTCCATACCCTTGGGTCACCGCGCATGCGCAGAATGCCGATATTTCAACCCCACGCCCAGTCCATCAGATGCCCCTTCACGAATGCTTCACTTTGATACCTCCTACGACTCCATTGGCCCATTAGGGACTCCCCTAGCTCCAAAACCGCTATTTCCACACCCTTGGGCCACCGCGCATGCGCAGAATGCCGATATTTCAACCCCACACCCAGCCCATCAGATGCCCCTTCACGAATGCTTCACATCGATACCTCACTCGACCCCATTGGTCCATTAGGGGCTTCCCTAGCTCCAAAACGTCTATTTCCATACCCTTGGGCCTCCGCGCATGCGCAGAATGCCGATAGTTCAACCCGCGCCCAGCCCATCAGATGACCCTTCATGAATGCTTCACTTTGATACCTCACTCGACCCCATCGGTCAACTAGGGGCTCCCATAGCTCCAAAAAGGCTATTTTCATACCCTTCGGCCGCCGCGCATGCGCAGAAGGCCGATATGTCAACCCACACCCAACCCATTAGATGCCCCTTCACCTAAGCTTCACTTTGATACCTCACTCGACCCCATCGGACCATTTTATCTAGGGACTACTTTTTCTCCGCGGAAGCTTTTTCCCGAGACCGAATCACCGCCAAAACCGCGGCCAAACCGCATCACCGCGCATGAATACATTTTGTTTTGTTTTGTTTTTTTTGCCGGAACTTTTTTTTTTTTTTGTCAATGCACACCTCCCCAATACCTCCCCAATGCCCGAGTTGTCTCTCTTGCATCCATAGTGTAGAGATGGCGCCACACCCTCAATTGTGACGTCATTTTTACATCCGGGGAGAATAATACCGAATTGACCCTTTACACACTACTGCGGCCCTTAAACTACAATTTCAATCAATATGTCGGGGAGATGATCTCGGTGGTCAAGCCGTGAACATCTCCGTGGTGCTTATATAATCTAATAGAACATGTAGAACTAGTGCATAAATTAAAATAATAACCATATTGTAAGGATTTATGATAAATTGTAATATTTAAATATTATTTAGTTAAATAAATTTACAAAGATCAAGACAAAGAATAAGACAAAGATAAAGGCACAGATCAGCGGGTGTGCACCCCTTAAATAGTACGCAGTATGCGTGGTGTAATTATCCAGAACGCAGTATGCGTGGGGTAATTATCCAGTACGCAGTATGCCAGGGAGTGGAGTACGCGAATGCGCACATGATAACGGTTCAGTTGACTTTCCTAATGTGGCATTGTGTTTGAAACAGAACCCCACCACCCCAGGGCCTGTTTTCGAAGTACTGTATAATTCCTACGGGAGCTGAAGTCCCCAATAATTTGGGAAGAAAAAAATACGAACACTAGTTTTTTTTATGGTTTCCTGGAGAGAATGACAACTATCATACCGTGATTCAACTGTCCGAATGCACCAAATTTCTAAGCGGCCCATATCATTTCTCATCTGGTTTTAAAAATGGACAGGCCCATACAATCCGAAACATGAGAGTCGGGAATGAGTTCCGGATGGAACAACTTTTTACGTTCAGAACAAATCGAAAATATACTGTCAAGATGCACCAGCACACACCATTCACTAAATTTAAGTATAACAAATCGCAGGAGAAACCATGTAGCAGGAAGTATAAGTTACACTTAAAAAACGTTTCTATTGTATTACTTCAGTGTAAAAAATACAGTTCTCAGAAGTCGGAAAAATGCGACAGAATGCACCACTTCACGTTTAGATATTACAAAAAAATCTCGGGGCCTCCACAGAAAAACACATATAAAATAGCCAAAAATAGAGCAATAAATGTGTGATGATTTACAAGGATAATCATGGATAATTGGCCAGAACGGGTCTCCAGCCGTCTTGAACCATAGAGCTTCCGGGGATTAGGCGACCCCTCCCAGGTAGCAAATTTATGTTGTGGCGTTATTACAACATTGCACTTTCGCTGTTACAACGTTGTGATTAGTACGTTTTGACAACGTTGTTCTGTAGACTCCCAGAAATGTTGCTACAGCGTTGTAAATAAGGTTACAACACAACGTTCCTATGGAAGTAGTACATAGTTTCGGATTCGGATCAAAAATTTTAATACATCAGAGCGCCCGGGTCTGACCACTTGATAATTATCCTTACCTTTTTGATAACCAGTATTTATAGTACCAAGCCTCTGGGTACTACCATTCCTTCAAAATGACATATGCGGATGGGTGGCTCGGTTGAGATATATATAGTCGGGCCGCGAAGTCAGCCTTCGTCAGCCTCAATTTAGTACGTTTTTCAGGTGTTTAAAAATAGGGTTATGTTACATATGGAATATGTGACAAAAAAACGAATGGTCGACCCCGTATTTTGAATAGCTTTTTTATCTCGCCTCGAGACGGGGGTCACTAGGAAGAAATCTTATTGAAATCGATTGTCAAGATTTTACAAGGAAATGAACGAAATATGGCATATTTTGGGTCATTTCAATAGATTTTTCAGAAAATATGGAGTACGTCCCGAGGGAAGAAAATTTATCCCGGGTTAAATTTGCATAACAGACTTGTATGCTGGATTAATTGGTATGGGCATTCCCATGAAGAAAATATATACTTTTATAGGGGTTTTCTGGATGGTTTGGCAACTCAGAAAGATAGAAGGGCTATACCGAGGGTCTATTTCCAGCAACGATGGGTCTACTGTGGACTGCACCCTATAACCGTTGAACAACGTTTTGTCAATGTGTAGCAGTGCGTTAAGTGGAAATAACTGGAATACGTGACAGTCCGCGGTCACCAAATTCAGTTTTAAACTTTTTGTTATGTCAAAGTCTCATCTTATCTGAAGAGTTTTGGTTTGGGAAGCAACTGTTTTGTGGGGCTAAATAAAGTTATATTCAGCATCCTCACAAATTTACTAACAACGAACCATCTTAGTTCATTTTTACATGCTGCGTGTCAGCATCAAGTTGGGATAACAAGGTCATGTTGACCTTGCGCCGTCATGGACGTCTTATGAAATCCAAAGTGAATTTCAGAGACTGCAACTATATATAATTAGATAATTTGTACCTGAATTCTTACGTAAAGTTCAGATGAAACCTGGAAAGTATGCGACTAGTATATAAAGGTTAAATTGGGTCGCATTTATGCAAATTTGTGGAGCATGTGTGGAGCTCTCGACCAATCAGAAGCGAGTATTTCAAATCCGTCACAGAGCTCTCGTCCAATCAGAAGCGAGTATTTCACATTGACCAAAAAGCTCCCTCCAACACAGGAGACTTTCAATTATTCCAGGTCGAAAATAGTTCCATGTATTCCTCCGCGGTGATGCGGTCGCGGGAAAAAGCTTCCGCGGAGAAAAAGTAGTCCCTCGATAAAATGGTCCGATTGGGTCGAGTGAGGTATCAAAGTGAAGCATTCATGAAGGGGCATCTGATGGGCTGGATGTGGGGTTGAAATATCGGCATTCTGCGCATGCGCGGTGGCTCAAGTGTATGGAAATAGACGTTTTGGGATCTAGGGGAGCCCCTAATGGTCCGATGGAGGCATATGAGGTATCAAAGTGAAGCTTATGTGAGGGGGCATCTGATGGGCTGGGTGTGGGGTTGATATATCGGCCTTCTGCGCACGCGCGGTGGCCAAAGGGTATGAAAATAGACGCTTAGGAGCTAGGGGAGCCCCTAATGGGCCGATGGGGTCGAGTGAGGCATCAAAGTGAAGCTTATGTGAAGGGGCATCTAATGGGCTGGGTGTGGGGTTGAAATAGCGGCATTCTGCGCATGCGCGGTGCCCAAGGGTATGAAAATAGACGTTTTGGAGCTAGGGGAGCCACTAATGGTCCGATGGGGTCGAGTGAGGTATCCAAGTGAAGCATTCATGAAGGGGCATATGACTGGACTAGCGGCTCGAGCGTTGTCACCATTCTGCGCATGCGCAGACAGGGAATTGTGGGAAAAGGGTATGGAAATAGACGTTTTGGTGTCGAGGGGAGTCCCTAATGGTCCAATGGAGTTCTATGAGGTATCAAAGTGAAGCCTATGTGAAGGGGTATTTGATGGCTGGGTGGGTGCATGTAAAATTTTTCTTGAAAAAAGAACCGGAACACGGACTTTATCGAAAAAGCCGGGAAAATACCTATATGGGGTATGGGGGGTATATAGGTCGCCGGGCTTAACGGGGCTTGCCTATCAAGAGAGTTATCTCCCCCTAGTTCCAGGGTGGGTGTATGTAAAAATTTTCCTGAAAAAATACGGAACACGGACTTTATCCTAAATTACGGGAAAATGCCTATATGGGGTATGGGGGGGTATAGGACCATCCTGGGAAACCTACTTCTATACATTTGCGGTATGGTTGTTTGGATTTGTTTTCTTAGTCTCGTCAAGACAAACATGATAGGAAGTGTCCCGGCACGAAACGGTGAAATTTTTGAAAAAAAGTCACCGAGGCCTGGGTAGGCCCATAGGCCTATACTGCATGGCTATGGGTGTATAGGGCCATACGGGGTGGACATGTTGGAGTCTAGGTGAGTCCCTAATGGTCCAATGGGGTCGAGTGAGGTCTTATTTTGAAGCTCTCGTGGAGGAGCACTTGACCACACTAATGGTTCGTCCGTGTTCAATAGTCTGCGCATGCGCAGCCTGGCCCGTATTATAGTAAGTAGGCATTTTGGGGGGTATGTGGGTGTGTGTTTGGGTTAGAGATGGGCTATTCACGGTTCGAATGGGTCGTGTGAGGTATCCATGTGAAGCCTATGTGAGGGAGCCTCTGATGGGCTGGGTGTGGGGGTGAAATATCGGCATTCTGCGCATGCGCAGCCTGGCCGTAGTATGGAAATAGACGTTTTGGGGGTCTAGGCAAGCCCTATTGACCTTTGACCTCAGGAATTTGCAGATCACGTGACCCAGGTCAAAAGTCCCGGACGTAAAAATGACGTCACTTCCGGTTGGGGTGAATGAGGCGTGATCTTTGGACATGTCCAGACTTGTCTGTGTTTGTCATGTACTGGGGTTGCGCAAGTGTGTGTGACGTCACTTCCGGTTGGTGGGGTACTCACGGTGTGCTTTCGCTGACGTCCGCGCCTACATCTGGGTTCTTGTACACCCGGGTAATGTTTTCTGGACATGGATGGGTTACCTTTGGCTCCATTCTAGGCCACTGATTGACTAATACGGTGTTCAAAGCCAGTTTCATGCATTATGCTCATAGAACTTATAGCAACGTCCGCCAACGCCAAGCTTAACGCTACAACGCCCTGGTGAAATAGCTCAGAAGTTCTGATTTTCTAGATATTCCATGGAATTGTCACTAATTCTTCGAAAGCGAGTATTTCAAATCCGTCACAGAGCTCTCGTCCAATCAGAAGCGAGTATTTTGACCCGGTGCATTATGGGACATATCCCAGATGGCGGTTCCAAAATGGCGGATCCAACATGGCGGCTCCAAAATGTCGGCGTATGTCAGAGCAATAGCACAAAAACAACATTTGTTTGAACGCATCATTAAACGACGTTAAAGCGTTAAGAAAGTGTGTTAAGGCGTTGAGACGGGCGTTAAGGCGTTGAGACGGGCGTTAAGGCGTAACGACGGGCGTTGACGGGCGTCGCTGCATTTCGATGGATTGGTGTCAGTTCCATGGAAATCAGAGCTTCTGAGCTAATTCACCAGGGTGTTGAAGCGTTAAGCTAAGCGTTGACGGGCGTTACTGTCTATAAAAGCGAGCGTATTTCCAAAAACACGCACAGTCGACGTTCAACCGTCAACATGACTTATACTTGCTCTGAGTGCGAACGCACGTTCACCAGACATTACGATATGATGCGACATCAGAAACTATACATGGGATTGAAGACTCTGAGGAGTCCGTTGAGGCGGATGCTGATACAGAGACTGCTGAGAGTGTACCGACTGATACCGAAACAGAGATTGCCGAGAGTCTATCTAGTGATGCGGGGAGCTTGACCTCAGATAGTCAGCATACGGCCGTGGAAAGTGAGGCAGAAACTACCTTCTGGGATCGTATTGTGACAGCAGCTATCAATACTTACGCTGCAGCGATTGAGGACGTCGGAGAGGATAATTTACAACAGACGTACACCCAAATGCGCCCCCGCATCAGGAAAACAGCCATGGCGATCTATGAACAGTATAACTTACTACCGCTTGAAATGAAAGGCGATCCCACGCACAGGTCCATCATGAAGACCAAGCGTCACTTGGAAGAGGCTATGGGGCTACCACCCACCGAGGCCCTGGAAAATGCGATCAGAATGCGCAAACAACTGTTTCAGGACATGCTGCCCGAAAAATATCCAGGCCTGTCCGACGATGATTAGAATAAACGGTTCAGAGCGAACATGGTCGAAGATGGAACTTGCTGAAATGGCGACTTCTGATTGGACAAGAATACATCTAACGGACAGGAACGAATATGACAGATGCAAATGGTGGCCTCTGATTGGGCAAGAGAATTTTTGAGTTGTAAACATACCCAACGCGGCTCCCCCAGCGTGGGTATGCTGTAACATTGGGGAAAATAAACTATATGAAAAAACTTTTTGTTGTTGTTGTTCTCTCATGTGTCATCGTTGTTGTTGTTGTTGTTGTTCTCTCTCCGGTCTATATCATGGCGTCAAGGCGTTATGTTAGAGCGCTAAGGCGTAACGACGGGCGTCGACGGGCGTCACTGCATTTCGAAGAATTAGTGACAATTCCATGGAATATCTAGAAAATCAGAACTTCTGAGCTATTTCACCAGGGCGTTGAAGCGTTAAGCTTGGCGTTGGCGGACGTTGCTATAAGTTCTATGAGCATAATGCATGAAACTGACTTTGAACACCGTATTAGCCAATCAGTGGCCTAGAATGGAGCCAAAGGTAACCCATCCATGTC
Source organism: Hanleya hanleyi (assembly GCA_036873755.1). NCBI lineage: Eukaryota > Metazoa > Mollusca > Polyplacophora > Lepidopleurida > Hanleyidae > Hanleya > Hanleya hanleyi. The sequence continues at coordinate 1,169 of JAVTVY010035584.1, read as the reverse complement.
CAGAAAACATTACCCGGGTGTACAAGAACCCAGATGTAGGCGCGGATGTCAGCGAAAGCACACCGTGAGTACCCCATCAACCGGAAGTGACGTCGCACACACTTGCGCAACCCCAGTGCATGACAAACACGGACAAGTCTGTACATGTCCAAAGGTCACGCCTCATTCACCTCAACCGGAAGTGACGTCATTTTTACATCCGGGACTTTTGACCTGGGTCACGTGATCTGCAAATTCCTGAGGTCAAAGGTCAATAGGGCTTGCCTAGACCCCCAAAACGTCTATTTCCATACTACGGCCAGGCTGCGCATGCGCAGAATGCCGATATTTCACCCCCACACCCAGCCCATCAGAGGCTCCCTCACATAGGCTTCACATGGATACCTCACACGACCCATTCGAACCGTGAATAGCCCATCTCTAACCCAAACACACACCCACATACCCCCCAAAATGCCTACTTTCTATACTACGGACCAGTCTGCGCATGCGCAGACTACTGAACACGGACGAACCATTAGTGTAGTCATGTGCTCCTCCACGAGAGCTTCAAAATAAGACCTTACTCGACCCCATTGGACCATTAGGGACTCACCTAGACTCCAACATGTCCACCCCGTATGGCCCTATACACCCATAGCCATGCAGTATAGGCCTATGGGCCTACACAGGCCTCGGTGACTTTTTTTCAAAAATTTCACCGATTCGCTCCGGGACACTTCCTATCGTGTTCTAAATGACGAGACGTTGAAAACAAATCCAAACAACCTTACCGCAAATGTATAGAAGTAGGTTTCCCAGGGGGACAAACATTGATCCTATACCCCCAGTATGGGACTATATGGGTCTATATGGGTCTGACTTTTTTCAAAAATTTCACCGATTCGCTCCGCGACACTTCCTATCATGTTCTAAATGACGAAACTAAGAAAACGAGACCACACAACTTCCTATCATGTTCTAAATGACGAGACTAAGAAAACGAGACCCCACAACCATACCGCAAATGTATAGAAGTGGGTTTCCCAGTGGGGCAAACAATCGGTCCTATACCCCTAGTATGGAACTATATGGGTCTCCCTGAACTTTTTCCAAAAATTTCAACGATTCACTCCGCGACACTTCCTATCATGTTTGTCTTGACGAGACTAAGAAAACGAGACCAACAA
>JAVTVY010035583.1:0-14086 GCA_036873755.1 Hanleya hanleyi | reverse complement strand
GGACATATCCAAGATGGCGGTTCCAAAATGGCGGATCCAACATGGCGGCTCCAAAATGGCGGCGTGTGAGAGCTTCTGGACATGGACCTGATAGAAGTCCGGAATGGTGGAACATTCGTAAACATTCGGGCACTTTTACATCCGGGGACTTTTACATCCGAAGAGACACGGAAGTGCCCGAACATGATATCAGCCAGCGTGCTATAAAAGGGAAGCGGTCTGGCCGTTTCATCAGACACTCTGTCAACCACCAAGATGTTCACTTGTACTACGTGCTCGAAATCATTCACTCGTCTGTACGACTTGCGCCGCCATGAGGCTACCAAGCACGAAGGAACCGCCCGGTATAACTGTACGATATGTACACCGTCGTTTCAGCGCCCGGATCATTTACTGCGCCACACACGTGCACGCCATGAAGTACCCAAGCGTCCATGCGAAGAATGTGGTCGGCTTTTCAAACTGACCAGTCAGTTGCTGCGACACCAACGCACACGACACCCTGTTCCGCAGCCACGTTTGCAGATAGAAGAGCCCGTAGGCATCAATATCGGAACAGGGGGAACTCCCACCCATCGCACGAGGGCCGATGATGATGTCGCCCTAATTCAACAGTCAAATTCCGACGACAAGACCTTGGGCCAAATTTTGTACGACGTGGAGGGCAAAGTACACTTCGTGGACGAAGCCATAAATGTTCCCAGCGATCTGGCACACGAAGACCATCCAGTGAGGGACATTTATCGGCGCCATTGGCCCATGATCCGGCACTGTTTCTACCGTCATCGCCCTATTCAAGATATCTACAATTTCCGACTGACCGACCTCGCCCGTCTACGTAGCTATGTAGAAGCCATCTTCAAAGATCAAACTACGGCCTTCAAATTGAATCTGGCGTTTAGTTATGTGCTGCAGCATAAAGAGACAGTCCAAGTCCGATATTTTTACCCGAGCAGTAACATCCGGGTATTTGACCAACCGTTTACCATCATTAACCGAGCGTCGCTAGAGACGATGCTGGAGAAACTGGACAGCGTGGATCCCTTGGAATGGGCCCAACAACAACGCCCCAACACCAAGTGGACAGTGGAGAGTGTGACCAATGTTACGTTTTTCGTTACCAAGCTGACCGACCACTCCCATCGGCTGAATGCGTCACTCATGCACTGATGAATACCATAACATGCCGTACATACTCTATATGTCTACATGTTGATCGTTGACGGTACGGAGGTGACCGAAGAGACACGGATTGTTTCCGAAGATGTCAAGGCTCGGCCCTCGACTTGGGGATAGTTGAACTGAGTGTGCTAAAAATAGATCACCAGGTAGCGTGCTATAAAAGGGAAGCGGCCTGGACGTTTCATCAGACACTCTGTCAACCACCAAGATGTTCACTTGCACAACTTGCCAGAAGCTGTTTACTCGTCTAGATAAGTTACGACGCCACGAGGCCTCCATCCACAACGATGCCCGGTATACTTGTATAATCTGCGCACGGTCATTCAATCGGAAGGATCATTTACTGCGTCATGAGAGGGTACCCCACGCGGGTGCGACGGTACTATGTAATGATTGTGGTCGACTCTTCAAACGACCCAGTCGGTTTAGACAGCACCAACGTTTGATGCATGCCCCGTCTCTACGGTTTGGGCGACAGCTTTCCACTAAAGAGGGGCCGCGGTAGGTCAGACCCAGTGAAGATGAACCCGGAGAGACGAACGCCACTGGTGATGCGATGACGAAGAGCCTGCCTATACCCACGGTCCAGGAGGGTCTGGATATCCAGCCGGACCCCACCGTTACGGTTTCGAGTCATACGCCTGACAACATCGAACATTTTCTGGACGAGCCCATAAATGTTCCTAGCGATCTCTTACAGGGCGCCCATCCAGTGAGTGACATCTATCGGCGCTATTGGTCCATGATACGGCACTGTTTCCACCGTCATCGCCCTATTCAAGATTTAAGTAAATTTCCGGACTGACCGATCTCGGCCCTGGGCCTCCACAGAGCTAATGTAGGGCTGCATTCTCTAAAGATCAAACTAGCTGGCCTCAAACTGAATCTGTGCTTCTTAAGAAGCAGAGCATAAAGAGCATAGTCCAAGTCCGGATACTTTTACCTTGAGTAGTAAAGATTCAGTGGTATTTGACCCCAATCCGTTACTTAGCATTATGAACTGAGGCTGCGGATGATATGGAGAAATCTGAAGACTCGGAGCCCCGAAATGGGCCTGGCTGGGTAAACGCCCCAACACCGAGTGGACAGTGGATAGTGTGACCAATGTTACGTTCTTCGTGACCAAGCTGACCGACCAACCCATCGGGTGAATGTATTCACCCAGGCACTGATAGATACTCAGAATGCACAAGCAACTATCTGAGGATATGTTGCCTCAAAGGTATCCTGGGCTGCCCGATGATGATTAGAATAAACGGCTCAAAGCGAACATGGCCGAAGATGGAACTTTCTGAAATGAAGACTTCTGATTGGACAAGAATACATCTAACGGACAGGAACGAATATGACAGATGCAAATGGTGGCCTCTGATTGGACAAGTCTTCTTGAATTGTAACACCAAGTGGATAGTGGAGCTAATGACCAATGTTGCGTTCTTCGTGGTTAAACTGACCACCACCTCCATCGGATGAAAGTATTCACCCATGCACTGATAGATACTCAGAATGCGCAAACAATTATCTGAGGATATGTTGCCTCAACGGTATCCTGGCCTGCCCGACGATGATTAGAATAAACGGTTCAGATGGCACTTTCTGAAATGGAGACTTCTGATTGGACAAGAATACATCTAACGGACAGGAACGAATATGAAACATGCAATGGTGGCCTCTGATTGGATAAGAATCTTCTTGAATTGTAAATATACCCAACGCGGCTCCCCCAGCGTGGGTATGATGTAACATTGGGGAAAATAAACTATATGAAAAAAACTTCTTGTTGTTGTTGTTCTCTCATGTGTCATCCTTGTTGTTGTTGTTGTTCTCTCTCTGGTCTATATCATGGCGTTATATTAGAGTGTTAAGGTGTAACGACGGGCGCTGACGGGCATCACCGCATTACGAAGAATTAGTGACAATTCCATGGAATATCAGAGCTTCTGAGCTATTTCACCAGGGCGTTGAAGCATTAAGAATGGTGTTGGTGGGTGTTGCTACAAGATGACACCTCACACGGTCCATTTGGACCGCGGATGGTCCATCTCTACACCAAATAACATCCTTCACTGCTAAAAAAGGCCCACTTTCGCTACAACTTGTACCAATGACGTCACCAATGACGTCACAGATGCTATAAATATCCCTGAAATCAGGGTCTATACTCCGAGAGCTACAACATGATACCCCACACGACGCATTCGCAACGCGGATGGTCCATCTCTACACCAAATACCTTCCTGCACTGCCCAAAAAGGCTCACTTTCGCTAATACTCCTACTGATGACGTCATCGATGACGCCTGTGATGCTTCGGACATGGCCAATTGGGAATGTACACCTCGAGAGCTAAATGACACCACACGACGCATTCGCCAAGGATGGTGCATCTCTACACCAACCTCACCTCACGCACCCACAAAATGTCCACTTTCGCTACTACTCGTACCGATGACGTCACCGATGACGTCACAGATGACGCGGACATCCCCCAAATCGGAATGTACACCCCGAGAACTACAAGATGACACCTTCCAGGACGCATTCGAACCGTGAATAGCCCATCTCGACCCCAAATACCTTCATGTACTGCCCGAAAATGTCCACTTTCACTACTACTCGTACCGATGACGTCACCGATGACGTCACAGATGACGCGAACATCCCTCAAATCGGAATGTACACCCCGAGAACTACAAGATGACACCTTTGAGGACGCATTCGAACCGTGAATAGCCCATCTCGATCCCAAATACCTTCATGTACTGCCCGAAAATGTCCACTTTCGCTACTACTCGTACCGATGACGTCACCGATGACGTCAAAGATGACGCGGATACCCCTCAATCGAAATGTACACCCCGAGAATACAAGATGACACCTTCCAGGACGCATTCGAACCGTGAATAGCCCATCTCGACCCCAAATACCTTCATGTACTGCCCGAAAATGTCCACTTTCGCTACTACTGCACCGATGACGTCACCGATGACGTCACAGATGACGCGAACATCCTCAAATCGGAATGTACAATCTCGGAGAACTACAAGATGACACCTTTCGAGGACGCATTCGAACCGTGAATAGCCCATCTCGATCCCAAATACCTTCATGTACTGCCCGAAAATGTCCACTTTCGCTACTACCGATGACGTCATCAATGACGTCACAGATGACGCGGACACCCCTCAAATCGGAATGTACACCCCGAGAACTACAAGATGACACCTTCCAGGACGCATTCGAACAGTGTATAGCCCATCTCGACCCCAAATACCTTCATGTACTGCCCGAAAATGTCCACTTTCGCTACTACTCGTACCGATGACGTCACCGATGACGTCACCGATGACGCGAACATCCCTCAAATCGGAATGTACACCCGGAGAACTACAAGATGACACCTTCGAGGACGCATTCGAACCGTGAATAGCCCATCTCGACCCCAAATAACTTCCTTCGCTGCCCCAAAATGGCCACTTTACTTACAACCAACTGCGCATGCGCAGATTAACGCGACATGCATTCAAAAACACACCATTCTGACTCTACCCCACACAAGCTTCACTTTGACACCTCACACGACCCATTCGAACCGTGATTAGCTCATCTCTAACCCAAACACACTCCTACATAGCACCCAAATGCCTGTTTTCTATACTACGGCCAGACTGCGCATGCGCAGACTATTGAACACGGACGAACCATTAGTGTAGTCAAGTGCTCCTCCACGCGAGCTTCAAAATAAGACCTCACTCGACCCCATTGGACCATTAGGGACTCACCTAGACTCCAACATGTCCACCCCGTATGGGCCTATACACCCATAGCCATGCAGTATAGGCCTATGGGCCTACCCAGGCCTCGGCAGTGACTTTTTTCAAAAATTTCACCGATTCGCTCCGCAACACTTCCTATCGTGTTCTAAATGACGAGACGCAAAACGAGACCCCACAACCCTACCGCAAATGGCAGAAGTGGGTTTCCAGTAGATAAACATTGAACCTATACCCCAGTATGGGTCTATGGCGGCTCGGTGACTTTTCAAAATTTCACCGATCTGCACGGGGACACTTCCTATCAGTGTTCTAAATGACGACGCAAACGAGACCCCACAACCCTACCGCAAATGTATAGAAGTACGTTTCCCAGGGGGCCAAACATTGATCCTATACCCCCAGTATGGGACTATATGGGGCTATATCGTACTTTTTCAAAAATTTCACCGATTCGCTGCGGAACACTTCCTATCATGTTTGTCTTGACGAGACTAAGAAAACGAGACCCCACAACCTATACCGCAAATGTCGAGAAGTAGGTTTCCCAGGATAGTCCTATACCCCCCATACCCCATATAGGCATTTTCACGTAATTTAGGATAAAGTCAATGTTCCGTATTTTTTCAGGAAAAATTTTTCATGCACCCACGGAACTAGGGGAGATAACTCTATTGATAGACAAGCCCCCTGTTAAGCCCGGCGACCTATATACCCCCCATACCCCATATAGGCATTTTCACGTAATTTAGGATAAAGTCAATGTTCCGTATTTTTTCAGGAAAAATTTTTCATGCACCCACCCAGCCATCAAGTGGCCCCTTCACCTAGGCTTCACGTTGATAATACCTCTCACCTGACCCCATTCGACCATTAGGGCTCCCTAGATGCCAAAACGTCTATTTTCATACCCTTGGGCCACTGCGCATGCAGAATGCCGCTCGTTTCAACCTCTACACCCAGTCCATTAGATGCCCTTCATGAATAAATGCTTCACTTTGATACCTCACTGACCCCATCGGTCCAATTAGGGGCTCCCTAGCTCCAAAAGGCTATTTTCATACCCTTCGGCCACCGCGCATGCGCAGAATACCGATATTTCAACCCCACACCCAGTCCATCAGATGCCCCTTTACATAAGCTTCACTTTGATACCTTACTCGACCCCATTGGTCCATTAGGGGCTCCCCTAGCTCCAACACGTCTATTTCCATACCCTTGGGCCACCGCGCATGCGCAGAATGACCCTAATTCAACCCCACACCCAGTCCGTTAGATGCCCCTTCATGGATGCTTCACTTTGATACCTCACTCGACCCCATCGGTCCACTAGGGGCTCCCGTAGCTCCAAAAAGGCTATTTTCATACCCTTCGGCCACCGCGCATGCGCAGAATGACCCTAATTCAACCCCACACCCAGTCCATTAGATGCCCCTTCATGGATGCTTCACTTTGATACCTCACTCGACCCCATCGGTTCACTAGGGGCTCCCGTAGCTCCAACACGTCTATTTTCATACCCTTCGGCCACCGCGCATGCGCAGAATGACCCTAATTCAACCCCACACCCAGTCCATTAGATGCCCCTTCATGGATGCTTCACTTTGATACCTCACTCGACCCCATCGGTACACTAGGGGCTCCCCTAGCTCCAAAAAGGCTATTTTCATACCCTTCGGCCACCGCGCATGCGCAGAATGCCGATATTTCACCCCCACACCCAGTCCATTAGATGCCCCTTCACCTAAGCTTCACTTGATACCTCACTCGACCCCATCGGTCCACTAGGGGCTCCCCTAGCTCCAAAAAGGCTATTTTCATACCCTTGGGCCACCGCGCATGCGCAGAAGGCCGATATTTCAACCCCACACCCAGCCCATTAGATGCCCCCTCACCTAAGCTTCACTTTGATACCTCACTCGACCCCATCGGTACACTAGGGGCTCCCCTAGCTCCAAAAAGGCTATTTTCATACCCTTCGGTCACCGCGCATGCGCAGAATGCCGATATTTCAACCCCACACCTAGCCCATTAGATGCCCCTTCACCTAAGCTTCACTTTGATACCTCACTCGACCCAATCGGACCATTTTATCTAGGGACTACTTTTTCTCCGCGGAAGCTTTTTCCCGAGACCGAATTACCGCCAAAACCACGGCCAAACCGCATCACCGCGGATGAATACATTTTTTTTTTTTTTTTTGCCGGAACTTTTTTTTTTTCTATGCACTCATTGTGGGAGGTGGGTACAAATGTGGGAGGTGGGTACAACCCACCTCCCACAAATGTGGGAGGTGGGTACAAATGTGGGAGGTGGGTACAACCCACCTCCCACACATCACGCATGCGCACACCCCCAATAACCCCCCAATGCCCATACACTTATGACGTCACACCAGGTTCTGCGCATGCGCAGTGGGGGGGTATTCTATCAATTTACGCTTTGTATACTACTTACGCCGCAAGTAATCGGCAGTGCTGAAGAAGATATTCCATTGTAGGTTACGGATTGCGCTCTGCCTGACAAGTAGCTGCGAAACCAATTATTCGAAATGCCCCTGAAACCATAATGATTTAATTTCGAGAGTAGTATATCATGATTAACGGTGTCGAAAGCTTTAGATAGATCAAGGAAGGTGACTATACTATAATTTTTTGATTCTTTGGCTGTGGTAAGTGCATCATATAGTGAGCAAGCTGCAAGAGATGTGGAATGGTTAGATCGAAATCCATACTGGTTGTTAGATAGTATATCATTAGAATCCATATACAGACGAGTGAATCTTTTGTATAGAAATCTTTGACTTTTTACCCCTCAGCCCATAGGGCTGTTGGGTCTTGTCGTTGCCATGTACGTACGTCGTGCCGTCCGGTCGTCCGTCCGTCCGTCAACATTTTCTTGTCCGCTGAATATCTGCAGATCTATAAAGTCGGGACCAACCAAACTTTGGTGAGACCTTCCTGAATGTTGACTGATGAAATGATTAGATTTTCAGATGGCTATGATGATTTCATGATTTTTAATTAATGTTTTTTATTATTTATTGATGGCTCAGCTTTTGCACTGTTATCTATGCCCATCAACATCTTCTTGTCCGCTGAATACCTGCAGATCTATCAAGTCGGGCCTGACCAAACTTTGGTAAGAGCTTCCTTAATGTTGACTGATGAAATGATTAGATTTTCAGATGGCTATGATGATTTCATGATTTTTAATTATTTTTTTATTATTATTTATCGATGGCTTAGCTTTTTTCTTGTTATCTATGCCCATCGAGAACCCTTGGTTGCATTTTTCCTTGTGACTTTTGAAGGTTCCCTGATACAAGAAAGCCTGGTCCATTCAAGATTATCATTGGATGGAACTCCCCATTTCCCATATATTCTGGGAGCTTGCATGATGCTATACACTTGTCCAACCTATGCACTACCCTCGGGAGGCTTTCCCCATCCCTGTGGCACTAAATGTTAAATTTTTGGACTTTTTCCTATCCACAGCTTCTCGGCCTCATGTGATATGTATGAGATGCAGTGTACATTGTTTTTTCACACGAACATGCTGAATCACCTAAAATTTATTCCTTTATAGTAATAACTAACAGGTTGGTGACATTAGTTTATTTCAGAAGTATAAGGGGAAATAACTGGCGGGGAGTTCCGCAGTATCGAACCCCTGTTAGGTTTGAATTTCGCGTCGCCTTAAATGAAGGACAACATTTTTCTTCAATTTTGCTACATGGATTTATCCGAAAGCTTTTGCACAAACCATATTTTATTTCAGGAGTATAATATGAAATAACTGGCAGGGGAATCCCTGCAGTATGAACCCCTGTTAGTTTGAATTTCGCGTCGCCAATTTTGCTATTAAATCATTCTACCCCACATATGATTTATCCTAAAGCTTTTGCACAAAACATATTTGTGTCCACACATTTAACTGGTACAACATAATGCTTCAATTTTTGTCGCCAAACATGTTACTGTACCTTGGAAATTATTTAAAACGAGTGATTAGGAGAGCCCATTTTTAGTCATCTTCTCTAGCCAAGTCGACGTACATCACGTTGCTCTGTACATTGCCTTGGCATACTTCTCTAGTAAAGTTGAAACGTGAATCCTCATCGATGAGTGGAATGCAGAGACGGCTTGCTGCATCCAATCAGAAGGCGCGTTACGTACGGGTAGCAGTTGATTACCTGTATGGAGGTCCCCACTAATAACGAGCTGTGTCGAATGTGTAGGGAAATTCTGCCGAAACAAAAAACAGGAGAAGCATTTTCACGGACACTTTCGGTCTTCTTATCAGTTGAATCAGCTTTTGGGACGCGCTGCACGGTCGAACGATAACGAATCGCCCTACGAGTGTGGTCGACTTGAAATTGAAGGGGAACAACTCCTGGAGGCAAAAAGTCGCTCATTGTTAAAACTTCCGCTAGGTGGCGCAGAGCAGTACTCCTCTGCCACCAGCCAAGAATGTCAAGGCAGCGTAGAGAGCTTTGCGATGTAGTTGACTTGGCTGGTGAAGATGATTTTTAGTCTGACTCTGGGCGATTTTGAACCAGTTTGCATACCTGGAGCTTATGTCCCCCCCCCCCCAATAATGATAATGGTGGGCCTGTGTTAATCAGTGTGTTTCTATGCCATTAACTTGTTATCACACTTGTGCAATGCATAAATTGCCACTGATAAAGCTACACTTTCTTGCATGCTGTAATCCCAGCACACCACTCACGTGAAAAGGAAGTCTTGTATACGGTACAGAAATCATACAAACTGTATCCGCAGGGCTGTATCCAGGGATTTTGTACAGCTTCCGATCCCAAACTCCCAGTTCCTTTTCGTAATTCATTATTGAGGGTCCAATTTTTTTAGTGAATTGCGCCAAACAGAGGTTTATTAACATGAAATTCAATACCCAGCTAAGCAATCGGATCGATATTGAGGCTCCCAGAAGCTTTTTCTAGGAGTATTTCCTTCAGAAATCCTTTCAAATTGAACAACAACAACAGCACTTTCGTTTTTTGTTTCATTTGAGTTTTGGGCGCACATATGTTTTCCGCAACTAAATTGGCTCTAGATGTAGCCCTGATCCTACTTGACTGGAAAAAACAGGCTGATGGGGTCCACGCACCTTTTAGGTGCTTGCCTGCAATTCATGTTGTTACAGTGGAGGTAGAGCTGTGGACATATCACCGCGGAGGAATAAGAATCGGCGTCAATGTGCCGCCTTCCCCCCCCCCCCACACTTTCTGCACCCTTCCTCCACCCATGCCCAAACAAAAACCAAGCCAATGGTAGTAATAATGCCAGCCTCACAGACAGACAAATGTCTTATGTTTATAATTATTTTCTATTGCTCAAGTCACTGCGCACCATTAAATAAAGCTTGGCATTCCAAATTTAATTTTGTATTTAATTTTTGCAATTTAGAAGCGAAATTTCAAATTCTAAATCTAAAATGAAATTTTGAATTGGAATTTCAAAAATTTATTTCAAAATTGAATTTGAAATTACAAATTTCACATTAAAATTTCACAAATTCAATTTTCATATAAGATTTAAATATTTGAATTTCAGCGTTAATTGAAAAACTTGAAGTTTTAAAAGTAAAGTTTAAAGGATGGCCTACAAACTAATGTATATGTTCTCTTCTTAGTCAACTCCGTCTGAAATTGTATATGACTTGGACTAACAGTAACCTGGCCAGATTAGATATTGCCATTGTGCACCGAGCAAGATTTTTGGCCACATTTAATTTCCGCCTGCAAACGTTCGATATTTTTGCTGCGTATAAATCATGTAGCATGTGCTGCAAATCCTCCTGATAATAACGTCAGCTCATTTTCATAGTAGTAGTAGGAAGCCGGCAAATTCATTATTATTTTTGAGGGTGAGAAGTGAGGGTGATGACGTCATGTGGATCCCGTTGAACTGACGTCACTTCCGGGTCAAAGGTCACTTCCGGGTCAAAGGGCACTTCCGGGTCAAAGGGCACTTCCGGATCAAAGCTCACTCCCGGTCCCGTGACGGCCCAGTAAGCGTTATCTGCCTCGAAATAAGACCAAAGATACGATGCAGTTACTCCAATATTAAGCCCAATGGGAACCCACGCATGGACATTTGCGGTATGGGGCGTGGCATCTTATTTTTTCTGTCCCAAGCTGTAGGGTGAGTGAGTGAATATGAGTTAACGTCGCTTTCAACACTATTTCAGTCACATCACGACGTTTGGTTCCTATTCTTTTTCACACCCGGAAACCACACGGATAGGGTCCTATTCCTTTTAACACCCGCGACTCCACGAGTGGGGTCCTATTCCTTTTCACACCCGGGAACCCCATGGGTGCCCCACTTAATCACCTCTTACGACAAGCTCCCTGAGGGGCTGAGGTCTATTCTTACCATGACCTGGAGTGTGCACAACGACATCCCAGGTCAGTCCCCGGGGGCCCCACGTGGCCTCAAGCTGAGGAATACTATGAGAGGGGGCTGGAGGCCCTGTGTTGACTTTCACTGAAAAGATCTTACTGCGCACGCGCAGTGAATAGGCAAATCTGGGTGGATGTTTTGGGGTCGAAGTGGACTATCCTTGGTCCGATTGATTCGTGTGAGGTGTTAAAGTGAAGCACTCGTGGGGGAGCGTCCGACTGGATCGATGTGTCGTGGAAGTAATGCTTTGCCGCGCATGCGCAAACAGGGAATTGTGGGAAAAGGTCATTGGAATGGACGTTTTGGGGTCGAAGTGGACCATCCGTGGTTCGAATGGGTCGTGTGAGGTATTGGTTCGAAGGACTCGTGGGGGAGCGTCCTACTGAACTGGTGTATAGTGAAAGTCGGACTATGGCGCGCATGCACAGGTTGGAAATGTGGGAAGAGGGCATTGGATAGGACGTTTTTGGGTGGAGGTGGGCCATTAGTGACCTTATTGGATCGGGGGGGTATCCCTGTGAAGCGCTCCTTCAGGCCGATCAATGAAAGGGTGCATGTAAAACGTTCCACGAAAAAGATCCGGAAACACGGATGTCATCCCTAAAAAATGGAAAACCCTTATCAATCAACTCTGAATTTGTGGGAGCCCTTCGCCGGGTAACAGGTGGGTCGTCAATCGGCGATCTTCGGGAGTATGAGCTTTTAAGCCGTAGCCGTACTGACGACTTGTCTTGCCTTGAAACTCCTGCATGCAATGGTCGGTGTTCTGAGGATAAATTCGACTACCAAACACTCGGATATCTGTCGATGGGATTGGAGAATAACAGGAAGTACTGACAGTTCAAGGCAATATCTCTGGACGTCTTCCCTTCAGGAAACAGACTCTGAGTTACAAGCGTCTAGTCCGTCATTCATAATCCAGCCGTCGTCCCTTAGAGAATATCCGCGTCCATAATCCAAAGACCTATTCCATATTCCATATAACAGTATTAGCACCAAATTCAAAAAGACAATCATAGTATACATAAACATAGGCTTGTTTCCTGCAAGAGAGAAGCGGTCAACAGTTTTCAATGATGCCGGCAAGACATCATGATGTTCCAAAAATATCAAATCTGACAGACAGATTCCGATGATGGGATCCTTTGGTAAACAAGTCGACGATATGTTGATTGCCCTTGACCGCACCCATCAGATCATCTAGGACTACCACGTTGAACTGCTCAGGGTTGAAGAAATTACGCTTGATCGATATCGTGAGGAATGCCTCGGACAAAGCTCACATTCTGTAACATTTTAGTTTCGTAGGCGAGCTGTCATTGACTGTAGCACCAGGCTATACGGTATAGCTGAGGGGGCCTTCCTCTAAGAATTTGATCACCCACGACGTTTTGCCACATCCCGTCGATGTCTCTTGTCTATGCATCAGACGAATTTGTCTGAGCATAGTGTCGCGTGTGCGTTATCACCTTGTCACGTTCATAGATGACATTCGATGGGTGACCCGGTAAGTCTTCTGCTGCATAAGAAACAGATACTACCCAAAGAGGATACCAACACAACTATCCTTGTCCAGAATCTGCTGACCCTGCATGAGGCATTTCATACCTTTATGGAGACGCAGCTGGAGACGGGAAATCATCTTCTCCATCTCCCAACAATGCGTTAACAATCGTCAACCCCCGGTGATGTCCGTTCATTGATGATCGACAATGCGTTAAGGCGTTACGATAGGGCGTTAAGGCGTTGAAACGGGCGATAAGGCGTAACGAGGGGCGTAGAGGGGGCGTCATTGCATTTCGATTAGTTAGTGTTACTTCCATGGGATATCTAGACTCATCAGAGCTTCTGAGCTGTTTTGCCAGGGCGTTGGAGCGTTAGGATAGGCGTTGGCGGGCGTTACGTGCATACAAGCAAGTGTATTCCAAAGATGTGCACAGTCGACGTTTAACCGTCAACATGGCTTATACTTGCTCTGAATGCGTTCCCCAGACATTACGATATGATGCGACACCAGAAGAACATAGAAACTGTTGACCACTTCACTCTAGCAGGAAACTAGCCAATTTTAATGTACACTATGGGTGTCCAGTTTTTGAATTTGGTGCGAATGATGTTATATGGAATAGGTCTTTGGATTTTGGATGCGGATATTCTTTAATGGACGACGGCTGAATTATGAATTACCTACTTGTAACAGCAGATCTCAGGCTGCCATTTTATAGTGCTGTCTCACGGAAATATCATGACGTAGGCAGACATGACACCCCACTCAGTCACATTATATTGACAGCGAGCGAACCAGTCCTTGTTCTATCCTCTTTATGCTGAGCGTAAAGCGAGGAAGCAACAAGTCCCACTTTTCAAGTCTTTGTTGTGACCCGGCCTTGGAGTGAAACCCGTACCTACCGCTTACGAGGCCGACGCTCTAACCATTAGGTTACCGCAGTGCGGTTTGGCGATCTATGAACAGTATAGTCTGCTGCCGCGTATGTCCCCACGCATAGGCCCATCATGAAGACCAAGCGTCATTTGGGAGAGGATATGGGGTTACCACCCACCAAGGCCCTGCAAAATGCGATCAAAATGCGCAAACAGCTGTTTCAGCATCATGGCTGAAGGTTGAACTTTCTCAAAGGACGGCTTCTGATTGAACAAGCGCAGCCGAGAATACGTCTAACGGACAAGAACGGATATAACAGAT
>JAVTVY010035582.1:0-14320 GCA_036873755.1 Hanleya hanleyi | reverse complement strand
TTTCCACTGTTGCAGATGTAACACGTTATATCCTCTTTATCCCCTCTGCTTGTTACTGCAAGAAACATGGAAATCGGAAGGAATTAGATAACTTCCTGTAAATTTCTTCATCGGGATTATTTATCACAGAGATATTTTAATGGGATGCTTGCACAGTAGAAATAAGAGATAAACCTGAAGTGGTAGTTCTGGTAGTTGACTGGTTAACACAACCTCGCCACAGCTATAGCGCATGCTCCGTTTCACGGGCTCACTCCACTTTATCCCTGCCAACAATAGCGGAAGATGACCTTTACGACGTTGCTATGACGTATAGGGTAAACAGGTAAACGCACACACGGTTCAGTTTGAATCCGACCGAACAACTCCTTTAGCTTCGCACATGAGCGAACTACTTTTCATATGCTCTACCCAAACGAGGAAAATACTCTCCAAATCATTCTTTTCAACGTTAGGTCAAATAGAGATATGCAGAATTGAAAAGTAATCGAAATGTTCGGCAAACATCGAGTTTACTATATTTGATGGCACTTCCGGTGTTGTGTTGCTCGGGCTGGAATCCTGTCCATAAATCTGACTGGCGACTGGGATATTATTATGCCCAGTGAGGTGGTTGTGGTTAACTGGAACAAAATCGACAAACAGGAAGTGGCAATTTGATAATCTGATTGGATATTTGGTGGAGAAAAGTGAAGTGTATATGCATTGTTCGGTTACGATGGAATCTTGATCAACCAATCAATAACGTCTTCTCAAACAAGAAATACAATAATCACCTGGCGGACGGATGATTATCCCGCCACCCGGCCCTGTCCTCAGATGATCGTCAATTGCAATCCCCGTCGCGTCACCTGTGAAAGAATAATAGGTTCTCACAAGAGTTCATTTCTAGACGACTTTTCCCACACGAGTTTGAGAAAACATTTTTCTCAAACGAGTGTGGGGAAAGTGGTCTAGAAATGAACGAGTATGAGAGCTTTTTTCTCATATACTGACGTCCCACTTTCGACCGACGATGTTGTGAGCGCAAAACCAGGTCAAGCGCGCAATACTACTATTGGGCACTTTGGTCCATGAATGGGCCGAATCACACCCAGACTACAAGCGCTGAATAAAAGAGAATAAGATTTTTATAAGTAATACACTACTTGAATGACACCGAAATTGATTTCAAAACACATGTTTACATTCGGCATATACTGTAGCGTGAAAGTTCACTCAGTGCTAGTCGACTGACACTGAACAGTAACATTGTAACAAGCAGACGATGAAAATAGTGCGTGACGTAACGGCATGACGTCAGCTCATGGTAGACGATTTTTCTACAATGGCTTTCTCCCATAGGAAACGGTCATGTTATATGAGAATTTAATATCCAGCTCTAGTTAATAAATGTTAGGGGCGTGACAGACGGATACATATGAGTTAAGCCTGTCCAATGCGAAATAATCGGGGAATATACGTAAAATATGGCCGTCATTTTAAATTGTCCGGTTGCCGAAATGTACTCTTGAGGATCAAATCCTGGGACGGAATATCTAGATACCTTCTCCAGGCTCTGAACATGTTTTAGTCTGGACATACATGCGCGCCTAAGCTCACAACAAAATCTGATCAAATATAAACAAATCAAACCTGAAGCATTTTCATTGGGCGGCGCAACTTGGCTTCGGAGGTCTGGATTGATTTAGCCCGAAGTGTCAAAGGCTGAAGACGGTATCTTTCAGTTATTCTGTCCCAGGATTTGATACTCAAAGTACAGAAATGTAACTCTCTTGACGAGCCCAAGTTGTGGGCGAGAGTTACAGGGAGATACTGAGTGTCAACTCTCGACAGAGCGACATACCGGTACGGTACCGTGTGTAGCTCGTGTGGCGACAAATGCTATGGGAGTGTCCGAATATTTTAATGTAGAAATCGCTCAAACTTTTACGAGCAAACGTGCGTGCTACATATTATTCTGTCATTCTGATAAAATTTGGTGTTATGATATGCATATGAGTTTTATGATAAGCCGGCAAAATGTACCAAACAGCGTATTTGGTAAATTCTTCGCGTTTTGCATGCACGAGGGATATCCAAACTTAGCAAAAATATGATTACTGTATGTCAAGAAACGTAGTTTTCGCAGTATGACAGAATAATATGTAGCCTATTTGTTCGTATAAGTTTGATTAATTTCTCTGTCAAATAAATTTTCCTCTAACAAGTGTAATGTCAGAGGGTTCTGCATCGCTCGTCTCTGGTTCGGATTCTGAATGATTTAGGTGATCAAGGCTACTTCGAAGTTTGAATGGAGAAATCGACTTGTGCATGAAGATACCTACGCTCATATACTCAGCTTGTATCACTGACGTCCCTACTCTCATTGCTCCCTGTAGGGACGTCAGTGATACAAGCTGTTTATCAGCGTAGAAGATACCAGATCAATACCATGCAGTGACATCTTCGTTACACCAAACCAATTTCTACGTTACCACTTCGAATTCAGAGCGTGAGCGTAGAAATTGGCTTGGTGAACGAAGATGTGCAATGACAGTGGACACTTGTTTCGACACTGGATTGCAAGTAGGAAGGCAGCTCTTACCTATTGCCTCTGAGTTACATCTGTCCCTGCTACAGAAACATATGTTATCGCCATTCCAGTCGTAGCAACCATCTTTCGGCAAGGGATCCGGAATTCCCCATGTATATACACCGGAACACCCGCGGAAAATTGCTGAAAATTTGGAAAATTGGGTGAATATATGCGAGCCTCATTTATTTTTTATAAGAATAGCAATGGGAATGGATTTATCCGGGCACTCCATTGTGGTAGGATGGTCACTGGTCATGCAGAACATGCCGTGCAACCATTTGCGTACACTTCGCCATCCATAAAATGGCTTGCGAATCGTGTGTCTCCATTATCGCGGAGCGATATCCGGTGTTTTACCGGATTCTGTTCGGCCTTCATCCGGCGGAGAACAGACTCGAAAACTCTGATAAATTACAGGTTTTCATACATACCTCGGAAACAGATATTGCCTGGGCTTACAAAATATATATGTATGAATAACTTTCGTATCATTCAAGAGGTGTGGTAGATCTGTAAATTTGAACAAGTAGATCATCACATGACTCGAAAATGGTGGGTTACGTTGGGGTTACGTCGGTAGACTTTAGCGGATTGGCTGACGAAGTCACGTGGTATTGATTTATGGAAATTCCCTCTTGCAATTGCCGAAAGTAGTCTGAAATGGATACACACGATCCCAGGGTCAGTCTTACCGCGTATAGATGACCGAAATGGTTACAGGTTGGCCGTGCAACCTGTTCCCCCACACCTCCCTACACATGCGCCCTGGTTGTCCGTGGATGCGAAACCAGGGATTAATACCGGTGTGTCTCCTTGCTATTTGTTCCCATAACTTTTCCCTATACATGGACGTAGGGGGAGGGGGGGGGGGCGCTCGCTCCTACAGGTAGGAGTGTTACAACTATAACACTTTATATAATGTGTAACTTCTCAGACATTTATAATATTAAAAAATACAACACTCATTTTAATGGTGTAATGATGTATGTGTCTCTAGAATTACGCGGCTTCATTTCTCGCAATCTGGATTTTTGGTTTGTATAATTTCACCAAAAATAAAGTATCTTAAGATGTAGATTCACAAGAACGATCTATTTATTCTTTTTTTTTGAAAATTTGGGGAATTTAAGGCTGTTCTGAGGGCAACGTAGCCCATTCATTTTACAGCAATCACGGGCAAAAAATGTGAGAGGGGGAGGCAGACCCCATGATCCTCGCATGGCCACTAAAGGCATCATCCCTCGTATAGTCACGGTTCGTCTGACAAATCCGACCCATGACAAGACTGCTTCGTCAGGACTAAGACCAGTCGTTTAATAATGGACTTTCCGAACAGCCTTCGTGATCTCATGAGCTTTCCAAATATGCTCATATTTGAAGAAAAAAATTAGAAGCCAGCGATGTGTCGTATATTTCATCTCCATTGAACTCAAGTTACAGTGAGTAGCCGTAACTGGACAGACGCCCACGTGTCCTTTCACCGAGCACATCAAAGAAACCGTTCTACAGCGTATTCCCACTATAAAGTCGGCTTGTCTATGAACCCGGCGAAGTACGCTACAACGCCGTCCGTTCATTGGCTGTTACTTTAAACGGTTTCATCGAGTACTGGGTAATAACTGTACTGCCCCAATCTGAGTGCAGGGGCTGGTATTGAGTGTACGGAGTATACAGACCTGCATATTGGAGTGTAAACAGAAAGCAAAGGTGTCATTGGATGCCATTGGCAATCTAATAGCTGCTGTTCACTCACCAGCCCATTATAATTAGTCCCTAGCCGGTGACTGAAACAGCAGCTATCGAAAGTATTATTTGGAGTCATTGATATAATGAAGAAAATCTCATTTGTCTCTGGAAAGCGATGGCGATCAAGACAAATGTCTTGGTGTTAAATAATCTGAAAATTCTCATAGCTGAAACAACGATGGATAGGAGGCTTACTTGTATCGTACAGCTTCTTGTTTTCTCTGGTGAAGCACTTCTGCCCTTCTGTACAGTTAGCTGTGATTACCCGGGTTCCCCATCTGGCTATTGTCTCGTGTCCCGGACAGAATGTGTTGTTGTTACCGTCAATGCCGCTGTTACAATCATAACATTGATTAGGACGTTTTCCTGTACCTATAAATAAAAACTCTTTACTCACAGAAATATATGTCATATTTCCTTTTGGCTTCTGATGGACGGGCTTCATGCTGTAAGTACATTAGTATATATAGGGTTGTGGGGTGGAGCCATGGGTATAGCTTTATAAAGAGATTTTGTTTAGGAGTCTTTGGGTGGGACGAGTCGGGAGGGGAACATTGGGGAACCAGAGTTATGTAATTGTCCAAATATGTACATTTATGAGGTTGGGCATGCCCTGGTTAGGAATAATATAGGGTGTGATGTGGGTATCGATTTCACTGGTTTTCGTGGGTGAATCGTGCAAGTGTACCATATATGTAAGTTTTACTGAGGGTAACTTGGTTCATGAAGTATCGGATGAGAACTTTGGTTGGGAATTTGTTTTTTTTTAGGGGGGGGGGGGGCTTGTGGCATGAGACAGCCCTAGCGTATGGCCTGTTGGCCATCTCCTGTGCATGTCCTCATATTATCTTGGAGATGGGGTGAAAATAAGGGGGACAAGTAGTAGGGAAAGAGGATTTCGACTCATATTTTCCAGGGAGGTAACTCTTGGTGCCCCTTTTTTCCAGGTTAAAGTATAGGGGGCGCCACATCGCCTTTCACCTCTGTGGCGCCAGGTGGCGCCACCAGCTCAAGGTCACGTGGAGGTCAAAAGTAGTTCCGGCAACCTTTAACCTTTGTATTCCTCCGCGGTCTGGTGGTGATGCCGTCACTTCCGCGGACAGAAAGTAGTCCCATGTCAACCAAGTGACTTCCAATCTTAATGTATACGGGGAATGCCTAAAACAGAGTGTGGGAATAGACGTTTTGTGACCGGGGTGGGTCCCTACTGAACCGAATGGGTCGAGTGAGGTGTCAAAGTGAAGCGCTCCTCGAGGGCCATTCAGTCATGGGTGGGTGCATGTAAAATTAAGATTTTTTCCCGAAAATATAAAAAGCGAAACACGGACTTTACCCCTAAAATAGGGGAAAACCCCTATCAACTCTAGCCAAAAGGGCTAATATCGGTCCCCGAGCTTATCGGGGCCTGCCCATCAAGTCAATGAGGTGGGTGCATGTAAAATTAGGATTTTTTTTTCCGAAAATATAAAAAGCGGAACACGGACTTTACCCCTACAATAGGGGTCTGTATTATACAATATAAGGGAAAATGCCTGTATGGGGTATGGGGATGGTCAATTTTTTTCGTTTGCTTTACTATGGGTTGTGGGGTCTCGTTTTTCTCGTCTCGCCGAGAAAAACACAATGGGAGGGGTCCCGGAGGGAATCGGTGAAATTTTTGGGAAAAGTCACCGAGGTCTGTATATAGGCTCATACTGGCTATATGGGGGGAGGGGTGGTCAATTTTTTTTTGTGGGTCTTACTGTGGGTTGTGGGGTCTCCTTTTCTCTCGTCTCGCCGAGAAAAACACAATGGGAGGGGTCCCGGAGCGAATCGGTGAAATTTTTTGGAAAAGTCACCGAGGTCTGTATATAGGCTCATACTGGCTATATGGGGGCAGGGGTGGTCATTTTTTTTTTGGGGTGTTACTATGGGTTGTGGGGTCTCGTTTTTCTCGTCTCGCCGAGAAGGTCTTATTTTGAAGCTCTTGTGAAGCAGCATCCGACTGGACTCATGGTTCGTCCGTGTTCAAGAGTCTGCGCATGCGCAGTCTGGTCGTAGTATAGAAAGCAGGCATGTTGGGGGATGCGGGGGTGTGTTTTAACCCACCACTATGGGTCCATGGTTGTGGTTGGGTGGTGTGGGTTTTGCGCACAGACGTCACTTCCGGGTTTCACTAAAACTACCTTCGAACACAGAAGAGTTCCAAATTTTCCCCTTAGACGTAGGGTCCGGATGTTCAACATCCGGGTTTTCCCCGGCCCGCCCCGCCCCGGCCGCAGCGCGCGCGCGGGTTATCCGGCCGCACCCCTGCGCGGCATCACCGGCAGTGTGCGGGTGAATTTCGGATTATCCTAGGGCACTGATTGGCTACTTTCTCAACGGTGGTCAAAGCCAGTTTCACCGAATCCCCACATGTCTGTTATAGCCTTCATGCATTATGCTCATATAGAAAACACACAAGACAGGGTTTTTTTGGTCGTCGTGGTGACATGTGGGGATTCGGTCATGTCTTCCCGCACCTATAACCTCTATAGTTTTTTTTCACTCCACTTGTTGCTCTTGTAACTTGCAACTCATCGTCAAATGTTGGAATGCCCGCTCTTAACCGAGACCAAAACATGTACTTGGTCTGTGGGCTGATTTCGTTGGCTCTCCATTTTACTGCAGTGCTCTTGCATTGTTTTCTGGACATTGATGGGTTACCTTTGGCCCCATCCTAGGCCACTGATTGGCTAATACGGTGTTCAAGGCCAGTTTGACCGGATCCCCACATGTCTGTTATAGCCTTCATGCACTATGCTCAGGGTTTTTTGGTGAGATCTCATTTTTTTATTCAGTGAGCAACAACAACGTGAAAACAACCACGTGAAAACTGAAGCCCAGAACAGGGGGCTTGTACATTGAAAGAACTGAAGCCCAGAACAGGGGGCTTGTAAACTTAAGCCCAGAACAGGGAGCTTGTACATTGAAAGAACTAAAGCCCAGAACGGGGCTTGTACATTGAAATGATCGGCGGCCCAGTCATATACGAGTACATCGCGGTCCTCGGCCTTGGGGTACTCGTCAAACATCTGTACGATGGTAGATAAGGTCCTTCCCCGGCATCGATGGTACAGGTAAAACAGGCAATATTGTCCGCACACGCTACTGGTCAGGCTTTGCAACGTTTGACTGTTCCAACACCACGTCTCTGTGCCTTGATCCATGAAGTCTGTTAAATCGGGATGGAGGGGTGGCAGGCCGTACGGGTCAAAGTCTTCGCCCTGCGCTTCTGTCAAGTACACGCCCACCCAATGTTCACCGGGCCGATCCATCGGGTCCGTGTTGAGAACGTAAGCAGCAGGATACATACGGTCTAATGGGAACACATCTCGGCCGAACACCCCTTGAAAGACCATACGTGTCCCTGGGGCATTCTCCAGCACGGTGGTTATCTGGTCTGTATCCATGTTAGGTGGAGAAGTCACACAGGACGTTGCGCGCCTTGTCCACTTGAATATTGTTGTCAAACTTGGCGTAGCAGATCACATTGACGGTGGTCCCGAGGGCTCGTGCAAAGTGGATTTCCAACCGTAAATTGGCTTGCTTGGCCAGGGCCAGCTGATGGTCGTTCTCTAAGGTGGGGGTCAGATCGAAACAGAACAACGTGTATCCGTTCGCGTAGTTCTCCCGACTGATCATATTCCCTTCGTCCTGGTTGATTTGACCGGTGGCTGTAAACAGGCTCTGATAGGCTCGAATGAAATTCCTGCGGTGTTAAGGCCGTGGCTGGCACCTGTTGTCCATCCACATGCAGGGCCACAAAATTGATGCCGAAATGTTTAAAGTCAAACGGATTTTCTGGGTAGGCTCCGCTGAAACTGGTATTTTCCACACAGGCCAGGATCAATCGCTTGGGTAGTTCCCCCAGGAACAGGTTTTCTTTGTTGGTGCTCATATTTCCAGCAGGAACAGAGAACACTTTGGTTTGTGCACGTCGGATGGGGTACTGGGCTGGTTTTGTTTCCAAGGCTTTCATGTGTCCCAATTGAACGGCTGGATTCGGTTTCACTTTTCGGACATACAGGACTGCGTCTTGGATGACAATCTTATAGTCGGCTGCATGCCCGTCTACGTTAGTGGCCATCAAGGCGAAGGTCGGAGGCGCCCGTTTCAGTCGGATTTTGATGGGGATCTTGTTCAAGAGGTACCGGTCTTGCATGAACATGTCCGCGTGTAGTCGACCCATGAGATCCACCGAGGCGCCGTTCGCAGTGAAAGCCTTCCGTTTGTTATATCCTTCATTGTCCACCGTGTCCATGTGCTCGGGTGTGTCCTGGTAGAATAAAGCGGCTGTCAGCTGAGATTTTTTAGCCTCTCGTCCATGCGACAACAGTGTCTCGATGTAGGCTCGATAGGGGTACGTGTTGGTCGAGTCACTGATGAGTTTGTCGCTGAGAAAAATATCCACCTGTTGAAACATCGAGTGCAGCCACAGATTCGTCGGGCCCACCGTTGCAGCTTGGATGATTCTGGAGCCATCCCCATTGACGATCTTGGCTTTCACATACAAGTATGTATGGGTTAAATCCACATAGGCCGTATCCGCATTACTGATGGTGAACTCGTTGGACCCTGTTTCGTTGATGCTGGAGAGCGGGAGATGCTCCACCCATAATCCTTGTTCGGCACTGGTCTGTGTGGGCGGGACGGTCCACAAATCAAATTCACTGTTGGTGAAGGGGCAGGACTCTGCGTGGATCAAGGACATGTTTAAGAAAAGATATCCTGGGTCTTCGATGTGCGTCGTCGCTGGGTCGGTCGTCGACTGGTGCGTGGTCTCGGTGGTGCAGGTCTTTTATTCCCTACGGTGCGTTGTGCTTTGGCGACCAAGACGCCTCCCGCTTCTTTGGCCCGCCGTTTCAAGGCTTCTTTGGGTGCCGTACCCCCCAAGACATCACCGACCACTTGCAGTCCACTGCGTACCGCTTGTTTGCCGATCGCTTTCACCCCACGCGTCACCAAAGGCAGGAACGTTTTGACGATGCTCCCGAGTATGTTCCCCAGCCCATGTCCTCGTTGCATGCGTGCACCACTAAAGACGGGAAGGCCACCCCCGGCCTGTTGGGCATAATAGTCCATATAGCTGCGTGCATAGCACTCGTAAGGGACCTTCATTATACAAGGTGGGGAGCACGTGCGTGTCGAAAATGAAGTGTCAGCACCACTTTTCCTCGTTCGAATGCCACCGGTCGTCCCGTGTCATCTCTTATATCCACCGTGATAGTGTTGATGTCGGTTTGTCGTACGGGTAGGTAGAGCATGTGAGTGAAACTGTGGGTGACTTGATCTCCATACGTCTTTTTAATAGGCACTACCCGTAACAGAGGTGTGTTGATATCGCCCACGATGTGGTTGTCGACTACGTCCGAGTAGACGTAGAGTCCGTACATACCCGACTTCATATCCATCGGGGTCTGGCCATGGTCCTCGGATGGACCCGTGTAGGTCGCGTGAGCGAGACCCAGCATTTGCAGTAGGATAGGACTCAGTACGACACTCACGTTGGCGGTGAGGAGGATCTGTGCCTTGCCGTTGTGTGCGTTGTAATCGAAGCCCACGTGATTCTTGAAGGGAAAGCATTTGATGGGTTTTGAAGTATTCGTGACCTCCCGTAGAGCCTTATAATGCAACAGTCTTGTCAGCCCCTGCATGAACTCCTTGGGGGTATCGTATTGGCCTTCGGGGAGGGTGAGTCGGGTGTTTTTGCCTTCGTAGGTCACCTCGTACCACACTTCATTGGCTCGCACGTTGTACCACGAGTAAGGATATTGGATATCCACAAGGCCGCAATCCCATCGTCCAGGTAAATGCAACGGTTGCGGTAACTGGCTGACGTACTTGGCCAAGGTGTTGTCAGGAAACACATCCAGCGAACTGTTACTGGGTAGGGTGAGGTAAAACATGGCGACTGAGCTGTCCTGCTGCTGCTGTTGGTTTTAATAGGTGTTCCAGGCCTTGGGCGGTTGTGTCCGGCGTCGTGTTCGTCGCGGTGACTTGCTACGTGTCACGGCTCTGGAGATGTGGGGTGTCCTGATCAAGGATGGTTTTTTAAAGGTCTGAAAAGAAAGTGCCCGTTGTGGTGGTGGTGTTTTGGGGGGTGACTCCGGTTCCCATTCGGCTTCCCAAGAAGGTAGTGGGTCACTCGGCGATTGCTGGGTGCGCTGCATAAAGGCCCAGCGGTGGGGGTTCCCCACCAATTCCTGTGGTACATGCATGTCTTTCAAGCATTGGGCGAAGACCTCCCATCCTCGAGGATCCGTGTGCGACCTGCGTTGACGCATCAGGTCATTCACTAAATCCGTCATGTGGGTCCCGGGGACCACCTGATTCTGTACCAGGAGTTCGCCTTTATCATTCCAAGTCATGTTAGGATTGTGTTTCATCCGTTGTAATACCAGGCCAGCTTGTTTCTTGAACGATGCAGGTACACTCTTCAGCACTTCGTCTTCGACCCACTGTGGGGCTGTGGGTGGTACCCCTGGTAATGGCAGCTGTTGGAGCGGTGCTGAGGTAGGCAGTTTGTCACGTGGTGGTGGTGGTGGTGGTGGTGGTGCTGGGGTAGAGAGGGTTTTGTATTGGTCCATGAACGTCATGTACCGTTGAAGCGTCTCATTGTACCGTTGTACTTTCTCACTGCCGCTTAACCCCGGTCTCTGTAAGATCTGTTGCATCTCTCCATCGAGGGTGTTTATGGTCTTCACCGTAGGTGGGACAGGGTAGGGCGATTAGAAGTTTTGAGGAACCGTGGTTCGACGAGGACCATTTTGGACCCACCCAATATTGGACCCAACACGGAAGCGGCCAACGGTGCTAAGATGGCCCCGAGAAAGCCGCCTTTCTGTAACACCTTTTTCTTTTGTGTTTGAGGGACCCGCTTCTGGACTAGGGTTCGGAGACCTGTCTTACGCTTGGCCAACTTGGTCTTCTGAGCCGGAGTCAGTGGTACGTTGCCTTTTAACAGGTTGTACCCGATCTCGCACAGGCAGCGTACAAGGTCAGGGTCCGCACCGCGTACAATGGTTCGGACCAACTCGGGTGGGGCCGTCTTCAATACACGGAGCGTCGGAGCGTGCTTCCGTACTCGCGCAGACATCATGTACAACTAATGCTAGAACCCAAAACTCTGCTCTTTTTATCCTTTTGCGGGCTATCTCCTGAATATCGAACAGAGACAAAGTCAACCATGCTGTGGTATTAATTCTTTTTATTATCCCCATCATCAAACACACACACTCCAGCTGGGGGCGCCACTGTGGGTGTGTTTACATTATTTTTGCATGTACACGTGGTGGGTCTCTCCGGGAAAGATGCCGGTCCGTAGTCGAAGGTGGTCGGGGGTGGCTTGCTTGAGGTCGAAGAGCATATACCCGTGCTGAGGGGTTGTGGCATCTTTAAAGGCTTCCAACGCAAACGGTGTGCGGCCGGGATACATCTGTCTCGCCAGGTGCAGCAGTTGAGTGGTATCTCTCGGGTTTTTGAAGACCACCAGGTAGTGGGCATTTAAGCTGATGTTCCTATGTTCTTTGTTTTTACTGAACAGATTCTGCACAATGTAGATGATGCTGAGCTGTCGATGATGGCTGCCTTTGGTAAAGAGTTGGGTGACCCGCGCATCCGTCTCCGCCATGAGATCATGCAGAAACCATCAAGGTGTCGGGTTCCAAATCGGCCAGGTTGGTTAGGCCTTCCACGAACGTGATATGGGGCATTGCTGCATACGCTGCCTGCCATTCTCCGTAAGACCACACGACTCGGGCAATGGGTGGGGTGATCATGCTGTCGGCGTGTTGAAGGAGCTTCCTGACGAAGTGCGTTTTGGCGGAGCCCGTCGGTCCTGCGATGACGCAAGTGAAGGGATGCTGCCACCGAGGGTCCATGGTTCGAGCTGTATGCGCTGTCGTGGTAACCCGCTCTTGTAAATTTGGTACGAGTGAACTGGAGTGATGGTAGTGGGTACAACGTCGGTCGTCGTTGTCTGTTCACTGCGAGCGATGATGGTGGTGGGTACAACGTTGGTCGTCGTTGTCTGTTCAGTGTGAGGGATGAAATCCGGTGGGTTTTCAGACGTAGTGGGTGTACTTGGTGTAGGTGTGGAGCTTGGTTTGGAGCTCGATGGGGCTTGTACACGAGGTTTGGTGGTGGTGGTGACTGGGCTCGATACGGGGTTGACTGGTGCTATCTGTAGACCGGTTTCACTGATGGCTGGTGTTCTCAGTTGGTTAAGTAACGTGCTGACATAGGCTACGTCGTAAAACACACCTCCGTACAACACACTCAACAGGATTAGCACTATCACCACAAAGCCCACTTGCGCTTTGCGCGTTTTGGGAGACGCTGTGTTCAGAGGCAGCTGCTGCTTGTCCATAGCACCGTGGTCGAACGTGGAATGAAGGATGACGGTAGTGGTGTCTGGCTTTATAGTCGTTTCACCTGGTTGGCCGCCACCCAGGAATTGAAGGAACTGGGCCAGCCTTGCCATTTGACGAAATGAAACAGTTTACCACGCCGACGTTCCGTTTTCAAAATCTGCTCCACCGTGTAGTAGTCTTGCTGTGTTTTTACGACAGGCTGTAATTCCGTCTCGTAAAACGTCCCTAGCAACGGTTCCCTTGAAGATCTTCCAGTTCATAGACTCGCTGCTGTCGGGGTAGGCGCCGTTTAATCAGGAAGTGCTCATCGCTCCAGTTGGGCAAGTAACTTTTCTCAAATTGACCTTTGACTGAACTGATCCGTTCAGGGTCCCCGACCTTGTACACCGCCTTCGTCGTTCGCTGCGATGGCCTGGGGTACAAGACACGCCGGATTTGGGCTTCATTGCGTTGGGTCACGATAATGGGGGCTCTCTCTATACTCCGGTGATAGGCTCGATTGTAACCACTCACAAGTTTCGGGAGAACATCGATGTACCGCCTTGTATTATTATAGGTGAAATATTTATACATGCGGCCTTTGAATGTCCTGTTGAACCTTTCCACCACGGAAGCCTTGGTCTCGTTGTACGTATGGAAGAAAACACCTTCTGGGCTTTCAGAAACTGTTTGGAACGGTCTGTTGAGGAATTCCGTGCCTTCGTCGGTTTGCAAATACAAAGGTTTGCGCCCGGTCTTGAAGATGTCTTTGAACGCCGCTATGAGATTCGCCCCCGTTTTCGTCCGGATGGGTACCACTCACGCATACTTCGATAGGATATCTATGCACGTCAAGATATACCGATTCCCATCGTTGTGTTTGGCAAAGGCGCTCATATCAGACTAAATCCGCTTGCCACTGGGCATCTATTCCTCCCACGATGACCCGGTTCCGTAGAAAATTACACGGACAGATCGATGTAAGGTATAGGTGTCTTTGTTTTCTTTAACCAATCCTCGGCTTGGGCACTGCTGTATCCCCTGGGGTTTGGCCGCTCGATAGAGAGCCGACAATGCACTATAGGCCGCCGGATCAATGGGACTGTAGTATAAGTTATCCAACACCTTCTCCCAGCTTCATGGTGACAAATGATGATGGATCTGGCTCTATTTCAAGTTTATTTATAACGGGTATATCTTGGGCCGGGAGCTTCTGATTTTCTTCGTTGGCTTCCACAGTGTCCATGGTAAATGACCAGTCCAACTCGTCTGATGACCGCTTGATGCTAATTCTGATCCACATCTACCGCGGCATCTTCCAATGCAGACCATAGATCAGGGTGAAGGGTAAAATGCACTGTACCCCCATCTAGCCGAGCCAATTGAGCAAAGAAAGGGCCGCGTCGGATGTACACATCGTGACAAGTGGATGAGGTCGCCGTCCAGTTCACCAGACAACACGTGTTTGAATTTGGTCCAGCCCTCCCGGGACAGACGAATGTGGGCCGGGCACGGTTGTGTAGGGTCCGCATCACAGATGTCTCCCACCTCCTCCATGATATCGACCTTATCCGCATAAACGTGCAGGAAAACCTCGGGGGTCAAGCTGAGATACGCCAGTATT
>JAVTVY010035581.1:0-13746 GCA_036873755.1 Hanleya hanleyi | reverse complement strand
AAAAGGTTGGCCAGAGGGAAGAAAACATAAATGTCAACATGACAAGGTTACCCTCAGAAGATTGGATTTGGTCATATATGGTTACATCAAAATTCCATTCAGCATGTATCTTATAACTTTATAAGGTTATGTAGTGTCAATTTGCACAGTAAACAAAAACGAGTGCAGCTCTTCAAAAACGAGTGTGGCCTTCTTAATCGATCTCAATGTCTTGGCTTTCCAGGAAAAATATGCATAAATGAGGAAGAAAATCTGAGATGGGACGATATAAGCGCATCCGTAATACGTTTATCTAGGTTACCGTATAAAGTTTTATGAATGTACCACATGCACTTGAAGGCACAAAGGTTGTTGAACATAGCTATGAGCTGTGTCACTCTGTGACTTCACTACTAGTCAAAATATCATTATTCTGTGAACATAGAAAATTTCAATATAATGATTTGTAGAGGTTATATTTTATAACTTCTGTAAGTTGGTCCCTTGACTGTATAAACTTAGGACTTTTTATTTTTAAGTCAGAATCTCTTGAGAGTTTTCAAAATTGATTGAAAAAAATCCAGATAAAATTCCGAAGTTTTATGTTCAGGTCTCTCAGTACAAGATAACCAATATTAGATACAATTTATATTATTTTACTCCGATTTTTATGTTGATCAATTTGTGCTGACTGAATAAATCATTCCCTTTCAGTTCAAGGACCCAACAAACTCAGAAATTAGTGGCATCCCTTTTCTATCGGACAAGAAGGAATCCATGCTAGAGAAAGTCCAGTATTTATGTATGATGGGAATATACAGACCTGAAATAAGGTATATTATAAACTCTATCATAATGCATGTGTCAACTGGATCCTTCACCACCTCATCCCCAGGGCGGGGTGAGGCCATGGTGGGGAAAAGACCATCCAGATTTGGCCAAGAACAAATTCCCCAGGAGGTGGGGGCATGTGGGGATATGGCAATTCTGGATTGACATAAGAAATCATGACTAGTTATTTGAGAAAACATGATCACCAATATTTAATTGTGCTATGAAAATTTTGAATTTATATCAGCATCAGTACATGTAGGTTGGTGCTTAATCATGCAACTGGGAAAACAGTCTGCTCACACATGCCCCACATCAGAGGTGGGGGCTATGTGCGGGGTATGGCCTGACAAATTCTCCCCTGGGTCTGGGGGCATTTAGGGGGTATGTTTTCTGATTTTGATCACAGGCCCACCCCTCCCAAGAGTGGGGATCCAACTGACACATGTATAATACTCTTTACAGTCACAAAACACTACATGACAATATCTCAGCCAGTGACACGGTTCACAGTCAGTGAGAATTACAACATGGGTACTACTAGCCAATCATACTGCAGACTATGATACAGTTGTCAGCAGTTCTACTCTATCTGCTGCTGAGAGAGAGAGAGAGAGAGAGAGAATTACGGTTTAACATCATGTTCAGCAATACCTCAGCTATTTAGCGACGATCAAACAAACTAGGTATCCCAACAAAAACAAGCCCACAACCCAGCAATCCAGAAGTAATCAACACAACACACCAAAAACATGTACATACGTTAAAACTTATACAACAAACCGATTTCTCTCAAATAACCTAAAATACAGTCTTCTTTCACCCAAGTAAAAGATCTTCTCAAGCATGTCAAGTAGCTGCTTGATAAAAAGAATCTCTTACAATCTTAAAATCTATACAGTCGATCAGAATATGTTTCAGGGTGAGATCTTCGTGGCATGGAATACACCTTGGGGGTGGATCTTTTTTTAGTATAATAACATAACCTGAAATCTGATTGGCTAGTCATACACATATGGTACTCGCTTTCATCAGATCTGCAATCCACTCCACTAGCTCATTATGAGATGCTGGGTGTGTTGAACGGAACCATGCAGCAGCAATTGTGATGAGCTGTAAACGGCTTTGGTTGTAGGCTACAGGACCTGTGGCAAAGTGTAGAATATTTTATCTGTGAATTGTTTGTATATGTGCGTATTTCTACATGTAGAGACAAAACTTGCATTATTGTAATGAAAACAGAATTGCAGCCTTGGTAAACAATTTCAATGGGTTTACTTCACAGAGACGAGTTATACTGCCAGTTGTGTAAACAGTTGACCAATAATCCCTCCAGGAACAGTACAGCTAGAGGCTGGGTTCTTCTTTATTTATTTTCTGGCTGTTTTGCTCCTACAGAGAGGGTAAGTAAACAGTTCACCAATAATCCTTCCCGGAATAGTACCGCTAGAGGCTGGGTTCTTCTTCACATATTTGCTGGCTGAAAGAGAAAATTTATCAGTATTAGCGAGGTTTTATTAGTTGTTGCAGACCACATTTTCATGGTTATATGACTGACATTAATGTATAGACATCAACGACCATCTCATATTGGCCAATCCTGATCTTGCATTTCCTTAAATCACCTCTTCAATCATAGCATGAAATTGGTATGTTCTTATCAATTTTTAAACAGGGAAAATTCCCTGTTTCTTGCCATGCTAGGTGAACTGGCTTATGGGTAATTTCAGAGGTGCGATCTATCCAAGCGGTATGGTTTTCATTACAACACCCCTGCGCAAAATGAGAGAATGACTGAAAGTTCCGCGTCACTCCGTTTATTGAATGCGCTATGAAGTAGTTCGACCTAGTTTCGAATAATTTCTCTGAATTAATCTCACGACGAGCCGTTTCTATAGGTGCAGATATTGAAGAATATGTCGAATGCGTTTCCTGGACAACACTTCTGCTGATATCTTGAGAGATTTTCTTCGAAAGATTGTGTTTTGTCTGTAAACTGGTCAATATGGCACAGGTCGTAGTCACGGAATATGCCCACTTCATCTTCGGTTCTGATAGCCAATGAAATACACCGAATTTACGAAAAGACGTCATGTTTTAAGATCGGCTGAACCGCACTGCCAAAATTATAGTGCAGTCCCGGTGAGAGAGTTTGAAAAGGAGAGACGAGGAGGCAGTTTCGTTTTCGTTCCATCAGTCGACTGGAGAGTTTTGACACTGTGCGAGTGTGACATTCGGACAGATCGAGGTGTGTAAAACGTTTTATACCCGTCACTGAATTCATTACTTGTTTCCCGGCGCACACGTGTTAATATTATCAAATAAATGAATGTTGCAAGTTTCCGCGCTACTGCGTGACTGAAAGCATGCACATGGCATGACTGAAAGCCGCCGTTTTGTGTGCTAAGTTTGAAAACATTTCTTGCAAGGAAAACTTGATTTATTTCATCAAGCGAAAGCATCCTTTTTACTGCAATTTTCAAATTGACTGATCTTATCGTCCTGCATCATTTGTCATCCAGCAAAAGTAATGTTCCAGGACTAACTGGGATATATATCCCAATTGGGATAAAATATCGCAATTTGAATATTTTTTTCATACTTCCATATGTTCAAGCTGGCATATTGTGCTAGTAGTTCTTCTGTTCGTTTAAAGACATACAACAGTGGTTATTGATGGGAAGTATACTGCAACAACAGCATCAAAAAGTATTGCACGTAATTGCAATTGCACAGATAATAATGTCGACGAGAAAAGGTCAGCAAAATTATACAATCGTATTGTCAGTTTTGTGAAGTAGATTCTATCTTGTTTTTGGTAGTTTTGATGCCGAAATCCGACATTGCCGTTTAGTATGAAAATCGGTGAAAATATCCCAATTAGGATATATTTCAATATCCAAACTTTGATTTAATATCTTAGGTGGGATATATACCCAATCTTAATAAATTAATATCCTATCAATGCTCCCCAATCGTATATGTCGCTATGTAGGATCTTACTGATTTCAATTGAATTTTGTGTTCGGAGCGCCCAGCTCATGTTCATGGACTCAAGGTTACGTCAAGGACGAGTCCATAATTCTACCCCGCATTATGGAGCCAATCTGGCGGGTGGGCGGCAACATCAGAAGATTCCCCCACAGCTTGGCGTGTGCTTCGGCTGAGCCAACCAGAAAGCACTTGTCATTACGTTCCCTTCAAAGCACTATGAAAACCTCTCGGGATCGGTCAACACGCGCCTTACTGCAAGCCGGTTAGATCCTAACAGCGACATATCCAAATGGGGAAGCCGTTAGGATTTAATTTTAATTAGATTGGATATATACCCCACTTAGTGCTTTGCTCTGACCTGTTGAAGTTGACAAAATAATTTTCCGTTTGGGCCAGGCAGTGGAGGTAAATTTATTTTTTGATGTTAATAATGGTTTTCTGTGTCTGTGATTGAAATTTTTAGTAACGTAAGGGTATTTTTTCTGTGTGCAATTGCTGAATGGATTTTAAAATAATTATTCGATGTACCTGGTAGGCATACGTGTAATCTTGAAGAAGACCTATAGGCTACTTATATTATTTTCTGGTTGTCAATTGCCACACAAATAAATTATGAATATGAATCAGATTCAGTGACTTCATTCTTGTACATGTCTACAATAACAATGTCATTGAGCTTTGGCTGCAGGTTGCTGTGTGCATGAATACATAAACCATGAATGAAAGCCGATCTGCTTCCTGGGCAACAATGTTCACTATGATGCGGACACCGACCTCTGCAATATTGTAGGGTTACTACCAAAATGTTATCTTGTTTAGTTCAGATAATATACAATTTTTAATCTTCGGTGTTGTGTTCTTTATCGGGGAAAGGTAATTTCATTGGGTTGTCAAACAATTGTGATAACAGTTGAACGCCTCAACAAAATTGTTTCCATCGTCCACTGGTACCACATATGCAACTCTCATTTGCCTAGACTTTCTTTACAGTATTGCTGAAGTATCTTCAATAATTAGAGCTAAGCTTCACAAATTCACATCACGTATGCAACGAGAGACACATCAGAAATATATTGAACAGGACCAATTCCTTCCCTGTTTTTTAGCAGCCTTGGATGCTTTCATTTCAGTTTGCATCCTGTTTGGTACGATACTTACATGACGGTCCACCTGAGTTTGCACCACAGTGTGAGAAGTTATTACGGCATACATTTGCCAATGGAACACGAGGCTACCCTCCCAGTTGGCTGGAGTTTCAGGTTTGTGATCAATTGTTATGTTAAACTCCCAAATAGTTCAATCACTCTATCATTATCATTCAGTCATCCCCCAAATTTCGTCTGGAACTGCATGTATGATCAATTACTCTATTTGATCACTTCCTAAACTGTTTGTATCATTTCATCAACTTCTCACTCTGATCAATTTGATCAGCCCGATAATATGCTTTTTCTGTGATTTAATTAATACAGAGTTTGTCATACCTGTTAATGTAAGGGATGTTCCATTTAACAAGGTATGGGAGGGGAGGAAGGCACTCAATATATTATTCTATGGGTCATAGGAAGAAATTCCCTTTAATCCATGTTACAACATTGAGAAGGCCAATAAAATTTCTATGGGTGGTGGGGTATAATTCAAATCTGCCTTCCGCCCCTCCCATACCTTTTTAAATGGAACAGCCCTAAGATACATATCAGCTGTTGTAGATAGACTTGAATAATTGTCTGTCGACTCCCATGAGACTTGGTCATTCACTGTTTATTCATGATACTATGAGTATATAGACAATTGTATCCAGCAAATATCAAATGTTCCCAACATGCAGGGACTCCTTGTCCAAATTTCAAGTATTTTTCAGTTTTTGACCTTTTATTAAAATAGGGAATTTTCTTTTCATGATGACCATTGTTGATAAATTTTATTGTACCCTGCATTCCCCAAATATAGTGTTGTTTTGGTAGGACATATAATGTAGACATTTTCTCTCCGCCTATCAAATTATATTCTCCAAATTTATTCAGGGGGAAACGCTCTGTCCAGTGTTTACATGAGCTTTCATTGATCTTGACGGTGCATATACAGGTACATGTATATGAATGCTCCAATCATATTCTACAATGTTTATTTTGCTCGAAATAAGATGATATTATATATTTAATTTTGCATTGTCTAACAGGCAGCGAAGAACAACAAACCACTGCTGTTACCAGTGTCTATGATGGGAGGTCAAAGATTATTAGTCCGTGCCGACCCGACAACCACCCTCAACCAGTTCTGTCGGCAGATTGCCAACAAAATAGGTCTTCGAGATAGGACTGGATTTTCTGTCTACATCACATTATTTAGAAAGGTAATCCTGTCAATGCGACAAAAAGTAAATAATAATTCTTTGCATAAAAAATGTTGCAATTTATTTGGCTGTTATGTCTGGATTTAACAATGATAGCTGCATTTAACTTTTGTTTTTATTTTCATTTGGGGAACATATTTTTTTTCCAGATTTCCTGTCTCGGACATGGTCTGCATCGTATCATGGATGCTGTCGCAGAATGTGAAATCTACACAAAACAGATGGGTATGCGGGAGAGCAGTGCCACCTGGCGGCTTTATTTTCGGAGGGAGTTCTTTCCCCCTTGGCACGTCCCTGGGGGAGATATGACGGCTATAGATCTGACCTATCAGCAGATAATGAGAGGGATTTCTGTGGCAGAATACCGATGTGATACAGTGAGTACCATACCGACCCGAACACAGTGACTTTTGCGCGACGGTCAGACTGCCAGTGTGGGTCACTCTGCATCTCAGCCAGTCAGAAGCACATGCGTCACAAGGCTACTCTGTATTTGATGCAGGACAGCTCGTCTCATGAATGTGTAATGCTTTTGGTGCAGGCTTCCTGCCATTGGCATGCGCACTTGCCTGGTTGACCATGGAGCTCGCAAGATGGGAATACCCAAATTTTGGTGTCCTCTATTCTTCCACATCCAAAGTTGGACCTGTTGGACAGAATTTTATTTTGTTTTAATCATTACTTCATTTTAGTCCCAAATTTTACAATATATTATATTTTTTATATTTTTTGGTCTAACTGACAAACATGTAGATTTGCTAGGAACTGGTCAAGATTTGTTCAAAGCAGGATAATGCTTGCCTACTTCACATGATAAAGAAGTACCGTACCAGGCCTGAAATAACAGTTAGAATATGTCTGATCAAAATCTGTACTTGTGTGATGAAAAGTGCTAATCAAATTCTGAGAAATGACTCCATCGTTTTGAATATATTTATTTCAGACCCTGTTCTACTAGTTTGAAACAAGAACCCCTGATTTCCTCAGTATAATGTCTATTTCACACCCTGGTGAATCAACAGCTTATGGTCTGGGTACACCTGGGTAGTTATCATGGGGAGGAAGTTCTGAACTGGTTTAACTGTCAGACATTAAGCGAATATGCTTCATGAAAGTATATCTTTATTGAAGATAGCAGTAAAGATCTAATTAACATTCATAAAAATTTCATCATATTATAGTTAGAAATATTCATGACAGGTCGTGTTCTTCCCCATATAGTAAGCATAGGGAAACTGTGATAAGAACTACCCAGACTGTGTGGTGTTGAGTCATTGAGGCGTGAAATCAACGGCATGCTGCAGAGATGTGGGAGTCGCCATTGTCAATCGACCTAAATGCTGGTGACGTTTTCTCTCTCTTAGTTACCTGATGTGTGCATCCATGCATTCACAAGATTCATATATCCTGAAATCTAATATCGCTTGTTAATTGTATAACACAACATTAATTTGTCAGCGCCGAGTACAGGTGCCGCAAGGTGTGAAGTCCTGTATGTAACCCGACACATCA
This sequence comes from Hanleya hanleyi, assembly GCA_036873755.1. NCBI lineage: Eukaryota > Metazoa > Mollusca > Polyplacophora > Lepidopleurida > Hanleyidae > Hanleya > Hanleya hanleyi. The sequence goes on along the minus strand of JAVTVY010035581.1, from coordinate 6,077 downwards.
AATTAAAGGCTTACAAGACTGACTACCAGTCCAGAGATTGGCAATTAAATTGATGTCATGTTACATGAGGGAGGTGAGAGGGTAGTTCATAAACATTATCATCCCCACCCGCCATTTAATTGTCATGGATGTACACTGCATTATCGAAGAGGGATAAAACATCATCAGGTTTCAGGTATATTACAGCATTTTAGAGGTGAGATCGCAGATGTTGAGATCCAGTGTTGTTTGTGACTAAACTTGCATGAGATTCGTATGTGGATGATTGCTTATAAACTTATAACCACTTCTGTCAACAGGATGAAGAAACGATACTCATGGCAGCCAGAAGATATCACCTCGAGCATGCAAACAAACCCGAACCAAAGAAAGTAGAGGAGTTCTTGACGGCATGGCTCCCGGAGTCGTGTCTCCAGACAAAACCAGTTGCCCAGTGGACCGATGAGTTCAGTAGAATATTGACTGAGGACCTACAGTCCAATAACGTCCCCACGTATGACGTAAAAGAGGAAATAGTCAAATATGCAAAAGACAGATGGACAATGTTGTTTTCGCGGTGCTACGATTTAACGAAACTCCAGGGGCCTGGTTTTCAGTGGAATAGCGGTGTTTTGGCGGTGAACTATCAGGGATTCTACGTTGTGGATGAGTCGGACAATATCAAAATACAGCTGCCATTTGTGGAAATAACGGATGTGAATAGGGGAAGGTTGGTTACCGTATATATATATATATCTATATAATCCATAGCTAGTATATATATATCTATATATAATCCATAGCTAGTATATATATATCTATATAATCCATAGCTAGTATGTACTGATTTTAATGATTTAACACGTTAATCGCATCCATATATCTTAGTTCAATTATAACACAGTCATTGAACTGCATTGCTTTCACGATTAGCTTGAGCACTTGAGGGACTTCCTATGGTCAGATTTGAAGTAATCAGCCGACCTGATTTTGATCAGGGCTCTGGTCAACACTTGATTTAATCAGAGAATTGCGCAGGTATCAAAATCTCCAGAGTGAGACAACCAATGCTTCGCGGTGTCCAGAGGCCAGCGAATCTGGACGAGAGAGCGGGGTCGATTCTGAATCTCTGAAGGATTGGATCAAGATCTAAAATCTTGACTGTACTTTGGCAATATAATATATATTGTCTCAATATAGTCTGTCAGTCTTAAATCATCCTATGTAATCTATGTCGGTATCACTGAGTTTACCATCTGATGAATGTTCTGATGTTTCCTTGTTTACAAAAATAGAAAATTTTAACTTTAAATGGAACAATTTTGAAAGCAATTTGGAATCAGATAGTGTTCTCCAAATTTCAAGGCAAGTAGATTGCAATCAAGGAACATCGGCAATCAGGGTCATTCTGCTTTATGACCATGGTTGGCATCTTAAGAAAAAATAGTCTGGTGACACCCCCTCTCACCCACCCCTTCCTATTTTCTTCAAATTTTCGGATTTAACATTGTTCCCAAAAAACTACAGAGGCATTTTGAACAGAATGTCATTTTAACTTCTTACATGTCTTATGAAATATTTGTTCTATGAAAATACAGACATTTTTTCCAGGGAATTCCTATCTAACCCCATGGATAAGTTTAACAGAGTAGGGTTGAATCATTAAAGTAGAACATACAAATTCCGGATTATGCAAAAAAATAAGCCAAGTGACCCCATAATTCTGTCATTTATTTGGAATGTTGATGGGTTTACTTGCGATACTCGAAATATAATAAAAATGATATCTATTTTCTGAGTTGTCTGAACCTCCTAAAATTATCGTTATTGGGCAAGTTCATCTCAGGGCCAGTGCCAGATGAACGAGAGCCTGAATCATGTGATATGGAGCTACCTTCTGCCTAAATGAACTCCTGCCTATACCAAGTATATTTGGGTTACATGTTAGAGGTCTGAAATAAAGGGGGCAGGAAGTTCACAGACTGCTAAATGTATTTTTACAGATGGGTGCACAATTCAGCTGCATGACATGTGTGAATTTACATGTATAGTGTGAATTTACATGTATATAGTTTTATTATCAAGCCTGTAGTGTACTGTAGTTGCAGAAAACTTAATGGGGATCACAATGAGATTTGACAGTCCATTAAATTTTGAATTTCAAATAGAAAGTTTCGTTTTTAAATTACAATTCAAATATGAATATGTAATTTGTGATACATGTATTTGGATACAGGACTGCAACAGCTGGAGCCCCATGTATAATTCAGATTGCATGCATTTAGTTTTAGCACTGTCACGAAAGCCTTGAGCTCAGTTACATACAATGAAGACATGCGATAAACAAAGGCCAACAAATTTGTAAATAGAACATCTCGTCATGTGTTCATGTTTTATAATTAATACAAGTCATGCATGCAACACATGTAATTACACGTAAAATATATGTAAATATATAAGATAGATGTAATTATGTACACTGATAATCTTTTAAGAGTCGTTTTGATCAGATTATACTAATTAACATGTAAAATTCTACATGTACATTAATAGCTTATACATGTACATCATTAAACATGTTAGAATGAGCTAAACTATGGTCATGATGGTGGTCTATCCACTGTGGTGAGTTCCATTGCATTTAGTGCAGATAAACGCAGTGTAAAACTTGTGTTGTGGCTTGTTCGGCATGAAACAAATTTTGGTCGCCTCCAGTTTTAGGAAAATGTTACAGATATCGTACATAATCTCCTGGCTATTGAATTGCATTCTTTCATGATCCAAAGTTTCCATTGCGGAACATGCTACCTCACAGCACATCACGCTACTACACTATTTAGACTGTCTGAAGTTTACAAACTTTAACCGACTCTTGACTCGGTCAACAGTACAATGCAGTGCAATACAAGATTTGTTTATTGTCAATATGTTACCCAACATAAACATTAGCTCAAAGCTATTCGATCGACATATAAGACATAAACAGCAAACGTAAAGAATATATTAAAAATCTAAAATACCACATAAATGAGGCATAAAATCAGTGTGAATCACAATGTTTGGCAATATCATGATGGAGGACTACCACATATTTCACTCAAGAACTTAGTGACCAAGCTCAGAGAGCGCTTACCATGCTTACAGGTTGGGCACCTGCTATTTATTAACTCTTTTATCACTTCTTTTCGTTATTTCTGTAAAAATTGCAGTCCGCCTTTCCCATTTTAATTCTTTGAAAAAAACTTCTCGCTGGACTGATAGGTAACTTTAATGTGTGACTCCAGGGTCCTGTGGTTCATACTTTCCTCTCCTTCCTATAGCTACAGTATGTAGATTATTTTTAATCAGTGATAACTGAACTGTCCTTGACTTGAACTTTCCATGATTATCATCAATATACATGATATAGGCCTACATCTAGGCATAATGGTCATTTCTTGGACAGTTTGAGGGACCGTTGATGTCCAAGTGATCTAAGCAGGGCTCGAAATTGCCACAAGCCCGGCAGCCCGTGGCTGGTGAATTTAGAACTTGGCTGGTTGAATTTAGTTCTAAAGCTAGCTAACAATTAAAAAATTTCAGCTTTGTATAATGAAATATACCAGCCCGATGGTCTGGCAAAGTTTTATCATAAATTCATGCCCTGCTAAGGCGCTTCGCTGGTGATCATTAGTCTCACACCGCTGAACCGGCACAGGTTTGAGCCCCACTGGTGCATGTGTTAAAGTTTGCCAGTTACTTGCCAATGAGAAATGGTCCTCTCCGGGTACATGTACTCCGACCTTCTCCACCATTGAAATTGTCTATCACCATGTGAGTGAAATAACCTTGAGTATGACATTACACCAAATTCTCCTCACCCCCATCTTGGACAGTTGGGATGGTGAAATAATTTTTATGTATATTCACCATATTTACACCAGTTATCAATGGATAAACATCTGTACCATGTGTAGATATACTGATATAGCGAAGAGAGGAAGATTACGAACCACAAACTCACCCCGGGATCGAGTCATGTGCGGCGCCAATGCACCTTTTGGTTCACCAGGACTTACCTATTGTCTAAGAATTAAAGTGGGAAAGGGGGATTGAGTCTACTGTTGCCAGCAACGAAAATACATACATGTACATGTATGACAAGATCAGAATAATCCTGATTACTCATTAATTATTAATATATCATTAATTAATGTTTCAGTGCAATTTATACATGTAAATGTGTTGAGGGCCCATTGAAAAATTTGTCTAATGTATTTTCCTTGAATTTTGACCATCCAACCACCCCTCACCCTCCGTCATCTCTGTCACACATTTCTAACATAGGGCCTGATTGACAAACATGTAGGGTCCATCTTGCTTGGCCAGACACCCGCCCACCCCCTCCTGTATTGCCTAATTTTTATCTGTGTCACCAGACATTTTTGTCAACATTTTTCACTCTAGGAACAAAGATAATCCATTGTTCAAAATTTTCATGTTTAATTTCTATTAAATTTGGGTGGTTGCTAAGGCCACAGATGAATATGAATATTTTGGGTGTTGTGTGTACAGTACTCTCGGCACATCCAAGGTTAGCTGCTTAACAAGTGAAAGTCAAATTCCATTTTATTTTTTTTGAAATTTCATATGAAACTCAGAATTTATGGGAATCCAAACACATTCTCACAACCTAACTTCACGACAATCCGGAGGAATCCGAAGCTATTATTTATATACAGATTATAAAAATTTTACAGAAATCTGTTGGATCCCATCATCCCCATAAATTATTTTGTGGGATTGCTGAGGGGAATTGGATTTTCGGATTCTATGCAACTATGATGAGCAATGGCAGAGCTCTCAGACTTAATATTTTACTCATCCCTAGATCAACTCCTCCCTAGATTTACTCCTCCCCAGATTTACCCCTCCCTAGATTTACTCCTCCCTAGATTTACTCCTCTCTAGCTATAGATTTACTCCTCCCTAGATCACTCCTCCCTAGATTTACTCCTCCCTAGATCACTCCTCCCTAGATTAACTCATCCCTAGATTTACTCCTCCCTAGAGTTACTCCTCCCTAGATTGACTCATCCCTAGATTTACTCCTCCTTAGATTGACTCATCTCTAGATTGACTCATCCCTAGATTTACTCCTCCTTAGATTGACTCATCTCTAGATTGACTCATCCCTAGATTTACTCCTCCTTAGATTTACTCCTCCCTAGATTTACTCCTCCCTAGATTTACTCCTCTCTAGCTATAGATTTACTCATCCCTAGATCAACTCCTCTCTAGATTTACTCCTCCCTAGATCTACTCCTCCCTACATTTACTCCTCCCTAGATCTACTCCTCCCTACATTTACTCCTCCCTAGATTAACTCATCCCTAGATTTACTCCTCCCTAGAGTTACTCCTCCCTAGATTGACTCCTCCTTAGATTTACTCATCTCTAGATTTACTCGTCCCTAGATTAACTCATCCCTAGATTTATTCCTTCCTAGATTTACTCATCCCTAGATTTATTTACTCATCCCTAGATTTCCAGTCATTCTGTACTTCACAATAAGCTTACTAACAATATTATCAATTTTTAATACATTGTATGCATATAGTTTAGCAAATGTCTCTGTACATATCCCAACTTTGCTGCAATCTCTCTTATTTTATTAATATTAAGTTGACTAACATATTTATACTGCTTGCTTCCACTCCAGTGCCACAGTAGTATCCTATGGACCTTTAAGGTAAATTGCTTTGGCTTGAGAATTGATTATTCTTATGGTAATCCCTCTAATAAGTCAGTTCCCCTATCAAAATTCAGTCACCCCCAGTTTTGGGAACAAAATTCAGTCGGCTGTTCTAATAAATTTGATCACCCTCTAAAATCATTGAAATAACGAAGAAATAATGGATTATATTCATGATTTTGAACCATTGTGTCAACTTTCTGTTCTAATAAATTTGATCACCTCCAGATTTTTTTAAAGAAATTTCAATTCTTGTGATTGAATTATTACAGGGATTAACATCGTTACTTGAATGAAAAAGAAATACACGTGTGTTTTGATTATTTGTGCCTTTGGAGTAAAAATTTACTAGCAACAGAATATT
>JAVTVY010035580.1:0-14344 GCA_036873755.1 Hanleya hanleyi | reverse complement strand
TCAGATGGCACTTTCTGAAATGGAGACTTCTGATTGGACAAGAATACATCTAACGGACAGGAACGAATATGAAACATGCAAATGGTGGCCTCTGATTTGATAAGAATCTTCTTGAATTGTAAATATACCCAACGCGGCTCCCCCAGCGTGGGTGTGATGTAACATTGGGGAAAATAAAATATATGAAAAAAACTTCTTGTTGTTGTTGTTCTCTCATGTGTCATCCTTGTTGTTGTTGTTGTTCTCCCTCTGGTCTATATCATGGTGTTATGTTAGAGTGTTAAGGTGTAACGACGGGCGTTGACGGGCATCACCGCATTTCGAAGAATTAGTGACAATTCCATGGAATATCAGAGCTTCTGAGCTATTTCACCAGGCGTTGAAGCATTAAGAATGGTGTTGGTGGGCGTTGCTACAAGATGACACCTCACACGGTCCATTTGGACCGCGGATGGTCCATCTCTACACCAAATACCTTCCTGCACTGCCCCAAAAGGCCCACTTTCGCTACAATTTGTACTAATGACGTCATCGATGACGTCACAGATGCTGTAAATATCTCTGAAATCGGGGTCTATACTCCGAGAGCTACAACATGACACATCCCATGACGCATTCGCAACGCGGATGGTCCATCTCTACACCAAATACCTTCCTGCACCGCCCCAAAGGCTCACTTTCGCTAATATTTCCTACTGATGACGTCATCGATGACGTCACAGGATGCTTCGACATGCGTTTCAATTCGGGAATGTACACCCCGAGAGCTACAAATGACATTCTCACGACGCATTCGACTAAGGATGGTGCATCTCTACACCAAACTCACCCTCACGCACCTACACAAATGTCCACTTTCGCTCACCGTACCGATGACGTCATCAATGACGTCACAGATGACGCGGACAATTTCAAATCTGAATGTTACACCTTCGAGAACTACAAGATGATACATTCCAGGACGCATTCGAACCGTGAATAGCCCATCTCGATCCCAAATACCTTCATGTACTGCCCGAAAATGTCCACTTCGCTACTACTCGTACCGATGACGTCACCGATGACGTCACAGATGACGCGAACATCCCTCAAATCGGAATGTACACCCCGAGAACTACAAGATGACACCTTCGAGGACGCATTCGAACCGTGAATAGCCCATCTCGATCCCAAATACCTTCATGTACTGCCCGAAAATGTCCACTTCGCTACTACTCGTACCGATGACGTCACCGATGACGTCACAGATGACGCGAACATCCCTCAAATCGGAATGTACACCCCGAGAACTACAAGATGACACCTTCCAGGACGCATTCGAACCGTGAATAGCCCATCTCGACCCCAAATACTTTCATGTACTGCCCGAAAATGTCCACTTTCGCTACTACTCGTACCGATGACGTCACAGCTGACGCGGACATCCCTCAAATCGGAATGAACACCCCGAGAGCAACAAAATGACACCTTCAGGACGCATTCCGAACCGTGATTAGCCCATCTCGACCCTGGGCCAACTTCCTTCGCTGCCCCAAATGGCCACTACTTACTACAACCTCAACTGCGCGCATGCGCAGATTAACGCGACATGGCATTCAAAAACACACCATTCTGATCACTCCCACACAAGCTTCACTTTGACACCTCACACGACCCATTCGAACCGTGCATTAGCTCATCTCTAACTCAAACACACCCCTACATAGCACCCACAATGCCTGTTTTCTATAATACGCTGTAGATCTGCGCATACGCAGACTATTGAACACGACGAACCATTAGTGTAGTCATGCTCCTCCACGAGAGCTTCAAAATAAGACTCACTCGACCCCATTGACCACATGAGTGGCCCACCTAGACTCCAACATGTCCACCCCGTATGGGCCTATACACCCATAGCCATGCAGTATAGGCCTCGGTGACTTTTTTCAAAAATTTCACCGATTCACACGGGGACACTTCCTATCATGTTCTAAATGACGAGACGAGTAAAACGAGACCTCACAACCCTACCGCAAATGTATACAAGTGGGTTTCCCAGTAGGATAAACATTGAACCTATACCCCAGTATGGGACTATATGAGGCTATATCGTACTTTTTCAAAAATTTCACTGATTCGCACGGGGACACTTCCTATCATGTTCTAAATGACGAGACGAGTAAAACGAGACCCCACAACCCTACCGCAAATGTATAGAAGTACGTTTCCCAGGGGGGCAAACATTGATCCTATACCCTCAGTATGGACTATATGAGGCTATATCGTACTTTTTCAAAAATTTCACCGATTCGCACGGGGACACTTCCTATCATGTTCTAAATGACGAGACGAGTAAAACGAGACCCCACAACCCTACCGCAAATGTATAGAAGTAGGTTTCCCAGGGGGACAAACATTGATCCTATACTTCAGACTATATGGTTCGCGACTTTTTCAAAAATTTCACTGGATTCGTACGGGGACACTTCCTATCGTGTTCTAAATGACGAGACGAGTAAAACGAGACCCCACAACCCTACCGCAAATGTATAGAAGCACGTTTCCCAGGGGGATAAACATTGAACCTATACCCCAGTATGGGACTATATGGGGCTCGGTGACTTTTTTCAAAAATTTCACCGATTCGCACGGGGACACTCCTATCATGTTCTAAATGACGAGACGAGTAAAACGAGACCCCACAACCCTACCGCAAATGCATAGAAGTACGTTTCCCAGGATGGTCCTATACCTCCCATACCCATATAGGCATTTTCCCGTAATTTAGGATAAAGTCCGTATTCCGTATTTTTTCAGGAAAATTTTTACATACACCCACCCTGGAACTAGGGGAGATAACTCTATTGATAGACAAGCCCCGTTAAGCCCGGCGACCTATATACCCCTCATACCCCATATAGGCATTTTCCCAGGTTTTTCGATAAAGTCCGTGTTCCGTATTTTTTTTTTCAGAAAAATTTTACATGCACCCACCCAGCCATCAAATACCCCTTCACCTAGGCTTCACGTTGATACCTCACTCGACCCCATTCGACCATTAGGGGCTCCCCTAGCTGCAAAAACGTCTATTTTCATAATAATACTTTGGGCTACATGGCGCATGCGCAGAATGATCTAATTCAACCCCACCTGTAGTCCATCAGATGCCCCTTCATGAATGCTTCACTTTGATACCCTCACTGATTGCATTGAATTCATTAGGGCTCCCTAGCTCCAAAACGTCTATTTTCATACCCTTTGGCCACCGCGCATGCGCAGAATGCCGATAGTTCAACCCCACACCCAGCCCATCAGATGCCCCTTCACGAATGCTTCACATCGATACCTCACTCGACCCCATTGGTCCATTAAGGGCTCCCCTAGCTCCAAAACGTCTATTTCCATACTCTTGGGCCACCGCGCATGCGCAGAATGCCGATAGTTCAACCCCACACCCAGCCCATCAGATGCCCCTTCACGAATGCTTCACATCGATACCTCCTACGACTCCATTGCCCATTAGGGACTCCCTAGCTCCAAAACTATTTCCATACTCTTGGGCCATCATGCATGCAAGCAGAATGCCGATATTTCAGCCCCACACCCAGTCCATCAGATGCCCCTTCACGAATGCTTCACATCGATACCTCACTCGACCCCATTGGTCCATTAGGGGCTTCCCTAGCTCCAAAACGTCTATTTCCATACCCTTTGGCCTCCGCGCATGCGCAGAATGCCGATAGTTCAACCCCGCGCCCAGCCCATCAGATGACCCTTCATGAATGCTTCACTTTGATACCTCACTCGACCCCATCGGTCAACTAGGGGCTTCCCTAGCTCCAAAAAGGCTATTTTCATACCCTTCGGCCGCCGCGCATGCGCAGAAGGCCGATATGTCAACCCCACACCCAGCCCATTAGATGCCCCTTCACATAAGCTTCACTTTGATACCTCACTCGACCCAATCGGACCATTTTATCTAGGGACTACTTTTTCTCCGCGGAAGCTTTTTCCCGAGACCGAATCACCGCCAAAACCACGGCCAAACCGCACCACCGCGCATGAATACATTTTTTTTTTTTTTTTGCCGGAACTTTTTTTTTTGTGCCCGGGAGAGAAAAACAAAATGGCGGCCAGTTTGAAGTGGAAGGGGACGAGTTGAGCCGCCATTTTGTAAAAAAACACACATGCACTCAATGACACCGTGGGTAAAGATTCAAAATGGCGGACAGTTTGAAATGGGAGGGAACGAGGTGTGCCGCCATTTTGAATCCGATCATTCCGCCTCATTCCGCCTCAATCACGTATGCGAACACCCCCTATACAACCCCAAATCCAAGTTCTGAGCATGCGCACTGAGGCGAATTGGCTTTTAAGTACGCATTGTATACTACTTAGAGCGATAGCGTTATGTAGCGATGAAAGCTATGATTGCATGAAGTGATGGAACCAAGGAGCTAAGAAGCGATGGATCTATAAAGCGATCAAGCGACGGAAATATGAAGCGATGGATGGATGGAGTTACAAAGCGACGGAGCGATGGCGGTATGAAGCTAGGAAAATAGCTAGAGATGAAGCTATGAAGCGATTTATTTAATTACATTTATTAAGCAAGGCTATGTACGCTATAAACCATTTCATTGGTACACAATTTTTAATATTTCAATGAACTATTTTGAGTGATTGTTGTTTCCAGCAGTGTCATTTAATTTTCCCGGGAAAATATTGGAATAGATATTCTTCGTGTTGAGATTCCGTAAGCTATTTTATTTTGTCGAGTGAACCGGAATTGCAGGACGAGTGAGGACAGTAGCAGTAGTATATAAGCTGCAAATCTCTTATCACCATGGTGAGTAAGTATGGCTTAAGTGGCACAAATGTTTACAGTTTTGCATTTGACCTTTGACCTCGTATCTGGGATAGGTTTCAATGGGTGCCAGTTTGTCAACTTGGAGTGTCTGTGGTGAGCAACAGGTAAAGTGCCTGTGAGGTCATCAGTAGTAGGGAAGCATAGAATGAAGATGTCATACTCTTTGATGCGAACATGGCAAGATTACCTTAGTTTAAGTGGGCCATAAATGAGATGTTAACATTCCATCACAGAAGTACCCGATAACTTTAGGTGGTTATATCATATCAATTTGCACAACAAACAAGAACGTCGTGCGATGCTTTTCAAAAATGAATGTGGACTTAAAGCGTCGTGGTCCACCTTAGTGTCAAAGCGATGAAAGGCCTACCGACTTCCAAAAAGGTCCACCACCCTTTAATACATCTTCAAAATATGGTAGCAAACCCTGTCAGAGCCATAACCTAATCTTGAGCGTACATGTAGAATATTGAAAAATAAATTGCTCTACTTGAATCAAATCAGCTTGGAAAGCGTATCGCAGAATAAATGTATGTTTATGAAATAATGGAAAATAAACAGAACTTCTCTGATTTTCAGCCAGGCTGAAATTTGAATTTGAAAAGAGAAATTATGTCTGCTATAACCGATTTTGAGTTGTACTGACAAAATTGTAACATATTTGAACACAAACAGTATAAAGTATCAATTTTTCAAACATTGAGCTAGTAATTAGAAATCTAGTTCAGAAATCACTCTATGTTTCTGAAGCAACTCGGTTTGGACAGTAAAGCTATTGGATTCCACGAATAATTTTCCAGGACCTTGATCTAAGGGTATTTCATTGACAAAAGCATATTGATGTACGGTACAGGATTTGTGCAAAATCGTCTATTCCTAGGTGCGAACCCAGTTCAGAAACAAGATACAATTTACCCCGATATATTGTTCGTGCCAGTAATAAGCAGAATAACGGTTTGTGTTCTGGACTGGCTGCAGTCTCAGGCCAGTCTAGGCCAGAAACTAGCCTTGTTTATGTATACTGTGATTGTCTTTTTGAGTTTGGTGCTAATACTGTTATATGGAATAGGTCTTTGAATTATGGACGCGGATATTCTTTAATGGACGACGGCTGATTTATGAGTGACGGACCAGACGCTTGTAATGCAATGGTCTACATGGAGAAAAGGGTGCCATTTTCCCAGAGAAAAAACGATTTTGAACAAATCTACCCCTTTAAAATGCTGTTATTTAGTCTAATACACAGTAACAAAATCACACTATACGACAACATAATATACTTTAAGCTAACCGAAAAACTTAAGCAACAGTGAGTGGCCAGATTTGTCACACCCCTGGAACAAAAGATCAGCACAGTTTGAAGATGCAATCAAGTGTCTTGTGTGCATTTATGCAGACACAAACATCCATGTCTCGTAAAAGTGTCTAATGCTCTTGAGAAGTTAATAAAGATATAAAGGGCCTGGCTTAGAGAGGTAATGGCCTCGTGAAGTGCGATTTGGAGAGCCAAAATAAAATATCAGGCAGGAAATATATTTTCAATTAGTTTTAGTTTTCCTATGTTGCGGTTTAGTGTGAGTAATGTCCAGTTCCTGTGTATTAGAATATTTGAATAGCAGCATTTTTAAGTGGTTGATTTGTCCAAATATATATCGCCTTTTTCAGGGAGAAAATGGCACTTTTTCCCTCTGTAAGACATTGAAGCCAGTCAAGAACGAATACCGTTGTTCTGTTAATCATTGGCACAACCAATATATCGAAATAGACGATTTTGCATAAATCCTGTACCGTACATCAATATGCTGTTATTAATGAAAAGGCCCTCGGTGGCCGAGTGGTCTAAGGCGCTTCGCTGGTGACCGCTAGCCTCACACCGCTGAACCGGCGCGGGTTCGAGGCCAGCTGGTCCATGTGTGAAAGTTTGTCAGTTACTTGCCGAAGGGCGGTGGTTCTCTCTGGGTACTCCGGCTTCCTCCACCAACCAAACTGACTGTCACCATATGAGTGAAACAAACTTGAGTGTGACATTAATCCAAATTCCCTCCCCTATTAATGAAAAATCGATAAATCCAGGTCCTGGGAAATTATTCATGGAAGCTTTACTATCCAAACTTAATTGCTTCAGAAACATGAAGGGATTTCTGAACTAGATTTAAAATTACCAGATTCATGTTTGAACAAGAGCCCAAGGGGCTTCAATATACGCCCGATTATCTGGAATTACATTGGTCCAAATTTCAAGGTTGTTTAATAGCCTTGATTTTCCAATTGGTAGCTAGCAATCCAGAGAAAGGTCTTCAATTTCGTGCTTCCGAGAATGTAACATATATCACATCTTAGACTGAATGATAAACTAAAATGAGCTTAACTCTTGGTAACAAGTTGACCTTGAATCAAGAGTCAAGAGCTCACATATCCAATACTGAAATCGACAATAATCAAACACAAGAAAATAGTAGTTTTCCTGCAAATGGATTCCTTTCAGGCGAGAGAATTTTTCATGAAGGAAGAAGAAAGTGATGAAGTAAACATTTGTTCTTGAGTTAAAAAACAGGTATCTCCCCATTAAATTAGTAAATGTATGGTTAATTTCACAACAGTTTAACTAAATGTAGCTGTTTCAAACATGGGAGACAACTTCACAGGACAAATGCCATATACATGCACATGTATGGGAGAGAACTCTGAATATTCCAACCTACATGTAACACATACACTGTAGAGTCAGCTAAACTTGATTCAGTTTTGGGGCACTGAAGATCAAATTTTGAAAAATTGATCTCGAAATGTATGGGTCTTCATTACCTTGAAACGACAGATATCGCATGGACAACAAATGTTAATGGATGAATGGACAGAACGCAACATCGCATTACACGACTTCGTCTTCGACAGGCATATGAAAATGTGACTTTTGATGATTTCTTGATTTTGGGGTCACAGTGACCTTGACCTTTGACCCACATTTTGGTATGAAACCAATCATGTCCCTTTAATGTATCTACTTGCAGAAATAAGTTATTTTTAATGATTTCCTGATTTTGGGGTCACAGTGACCTAAACCTTGACCTAAATTTTGGTACACGACACATCGTCTTCCCTCAATGTATCAATGGACACAAACAAATCATGATTTTTATGAATTTCATGATTTTGAGGATCACAGTGACCTTGACTATTGACCTCGACCTAAATTTTGGTACTCGAATGACAAACCGTCTCGCTGTAATTTCTCAATGGACACAAATGATCATGATTTTAACAATTTCACGATTTTGGGGTCACAGTGACCTTGACCTACATTTTGGTATGTGTATCTACTGACACAAAAATTGTTATTTTTAACAAATTCCTGATTTTGGTGTCACAGTGACCTTTGACCTTGACCTGATTTTTGGCATGCGACACTTCATTTCCAACTACTGAATCCGCTCACAAACAATTAGTAATTTTTATTCATTTTCTGAGTTTTAGGTCACACTGACCTTTGACCTTGTTTCTGGGGTCACAGTGACCTTGCCTATTGACCTGGACCTAAATGTTAGTATATGACAAAATGGCTCCTTGTAATTGTCAATGGACTCAACAAATCATGATTTTTAACAATTTCACAATTTTGGGGTGACCTTGACCTTTGACCTTTACCTACATTTTGGCAGGTGACACATCGTGTCCCACTAATGTATCTTCTGACACAAACAAAAATATTTTTAACAATTTCCTGATTTTGGGGTCACAGTGACCTTTGACCTTGGCCTATTTTTTGGTATGCGACACTCCATTTTCCCCTATTGAATCCACTCACAAAAAATTAGAAATTTTAATTCATTTTCTGAGTTTTAGGTCACACTGACCTTTGACCTTGATTTTGGGGTCACAGTGACCTTGCCTATTGACCTGGACCTAATTCCTGATTTTTCAGTCGAACTGATCTTTGCCCCTAGACCTCGACCTACATTTGGTATGCAACACATCGGTCCCCCCTAGGGCATCCACACACCAAAATTAAGAACTGTAGATAGAAAACTGTCAATGATCAATGATTTCCTGATTTCAGGCAACAGTGACCTTTGACCTCTGACCTCGACCTTAATTTTGGTACGCGATACATCGTCACCACCTAGTGTATCCACTCACAAAAAGTTGCAACTGTGGATAGAAAACGTTCACAGATATAGACCGGACAAAAACACTTCAGTGATTTCCTGTTTTTGAAGCAGTGACCTTTGACCTCTGACCTCGACCTTGATTTTGGTACGCGACACATCGTCTCCCCGTAGGGTATCCACTCACCAAAACTTAGAACTGTAGATAGAAAACTGTCCCAGATATAGACCGGACACGAGGGACGGACAGACGGACGGACGGACACACGGACAGAAACCGCTATCACATAATACGTCCGCCAAAGGCGGGCGTATAAAAATTGATAATTTATAATGTTTGTGTTCAAATATGTTACAATTGTATCATTACAGCATGACTTCGGCTATAGTAGATACAATTTCTGTTTTCGTTCTTACAAGGCATCGTTTTACTGTCTACTCTAATCCGAATTGGATGTAAATCAGAGAAGTTCTGTTTATCTTTCATCGTTCCATGAATTCTGGATTAGATTTTCAAGGCTGATATGAATCAAAGTAGAGAAGTTTATTTGTCAGTATTCTGCATTTACGCTCAGGATTTGTGACAGGGAGTGTTACCATATATTTCAGTTTTGTTGAAGAGCGGTGAACTTTTGTCGCGAGTAGGTGGGCTTTTCAGCACTTTAATGTTAAGGTCGATTTAGGCGGTTTAATTCCACACTTTTTTATGATTAACGGATGTTCTTATTTATTGTGCAACTTAACATCATATAACCACCTTAAGTTATCGGGTACTCCTGTGATGGAATGTTCACATGTCATTGACGGCCCAATCAAATTACTGTAATCTGACTATGTTCGCATTAAATATGACGTCAACGTCATTGTATACTTATCTACTACCGATGATCTCACAAGCACTTCACCTGTTTCACACTACAGACACGGTAAGTTGACAAATTGGCACTCATTGAAATCTATCCGAGATACGAGGTCAAATGTCAAAAGCAAAACTGTCACATACGCCAATCCCACTTACGCCACATTTACTCACCATAATGGTAAGACATTTAAGGTTAATATACTACTGCTGCTATCCTGACTCGTCATGTAATTCCGGTTCTTTCGACAAAATATAATACCGCTGAAGGCAAAAACCACTCAAAATAGTTCATTAAAAAATTTGTACCGAGGATAATGGTTCACAGTCTCGTTTAATAATGTACTTGGGCAAATACGGCTGATGACATCGCTTCATAGGTCCATGGCGTCATTGCTCCATAGCTCCATCGATTCATAGCTTCATCACTTCATGAATCGTTCGCTTCATCGCTCCATCGCTTCATAGGTCCATGACTTCACAGCCCTATCGCTTGACAGCTCCATCGCATCATAGTTTCGTCTCTCCATCGCTTCATATCTTCATCTCTCCATCGCCTCATAGTTTCATAAGTCCATCGCTTCATATCTTCGTCTCTCCATCGCTTCATAGGTCCATGACTTCACAGCCCTATCGCTTGACAGCTCCATCGCTTCATAGTTTCATAAGTCCATCGCTTCATGTCTTCGTCTCTCCATCGCTTCATACGTCCATTACTTCACAGCCCTATCGCCTGACAGCTCCATCGCTTCATAGTTTCATAAGTCCATCGCTTCATATCTTCATCCCTCCATCGCTTCATAGTTTCATAAGTCCATCGCTTCATATCTTCGTCTCTCCATCGCTGCGTATATCTGCTTCGATCAGTCACTTCATATCTCCTTCGCTTGTGGGCTTCATAGCTCCGCCACTCCAGCACTTCGTAGAATCAGAGCTTCTTGGCTTCATCACTACATAGCCCCATCGATCCATCGCTCCACAGCGCCATCGATTCATCGCTTCATAGTTCCATCGCTGCATAGCTCCATCGCATTGTACCATCAATCCGTCGCTTCGTAGATTCATCGCTCCATCGCTTCACAGCATTGCACCATCGCTCTATCCTACTGCGCCATAGCTCTATCGCATTGCATCATAGATCCATCTCATTGCATCATCGCACCATCGCTCTTCACCATCGCGCATGACATTTGCACCATACGTCTATCGCATTGCATCAACGCTCCATCCAGTTTAACATTAGTGAAGATCAGAAAGGCTCATCATTTTGAACCATCGATCCATCGCATTACATCAGTGAATATCCGAAAGGCTATGGAGCGATGGTCCCTCTCGGCCATCATAGACGCCTGTGATTCTACAGGCTATACTGACTCTGACGCGAGAAGGCTATACCACATGCGATGAAACATGCTATGGTAATGTTATATGAGCCCCGTGGGACTTCCGGGGATTGACCTGGGATGTCGTTGTGCACACCGCAGATCATGGCAAGAATAGGCCTCAGCTCCTCAGACAGCTTGTCGTAAGAGGCGACTAACTGAGGCACCCGTGGTGTTCCCGGGGTTGAAAAGGAATAGGACCCCACCCGTGTGGTTCCCGGGTGTGAAAAAGAATAGGACCCAACGTCGTGATATAACTGAAATATAGTTGAAAGCCACGTTGAATCATATTCACTCACTTACATGTTATGGTATAGCACCCGGCAGGAACGAATCAGTGTCGCAAGGGATATAACCTTCTTCGAATCTCACAATGCGAGATAACGCCGTTTGAAGGTTGGGAATGAATATCAACAATCCAATGGAATGGGTAAATTAACCTACTTGATTATCACGTATTCCCATTCCACGCGTCTCGATTTATTACTTCCTGTGTCAAACTTGCGCCGTTTCGGCCATCTTTAGAGAGCTATGATAAAATTTATCTGATGAAAATTTCGTCGCATGTGCTGATGATACAAAAATATTAAGTTAAAATAACCCAAGTTACCGGGAAGCTTGTAAACCCTGTTCGCTGGCAAGGCATGTTTCTAAACCTGATGTCCAAAGTTGAGGTTTTGCCGCACGATCTGTCCAAGGATAAATTTTACAGCTCAGAACCATACGCACTGTCCCACTACTCCCTTTATAACCCTGTAATATTAAGGGATAACGAGACAACCACGAGCGTCTGAAGAAGTACCGTTTTCTCCAAGTATGAAGAGATCGTTATTAATCTTAGTCAGTTTTGGCCGGCTGGATTGTTCAGTAGTATTGGTGCCGGTACTTGTGGACAGAGCTACAGATGATGTCGAGGATTCTGGGTATGGTGAGATAGTCAGTTCAGGCGATTTGTTTTATACGGGAAACAAGTGTTTTTCGGCGTATTACCCCTGATGATCAGGTTAGAGGGTATTCTGTATCTGTTGACAGTACCTGTACAAGAGAGAAAACAAAATCAGGCAGTGTTCACAACTGTATAGTTTCATATTAGTACATCCATATTAGTATTTCCATATTAGTATATCCATATTAGTACATCCATATTAGTATATCCATATTTGTACATCCATGAGATTTTATTCCTGCCAATGAATATCCCATAAATTATTCAGAATGATATGTATTTTATTGGTGGAATAAATTTCAATTCAATTCAAACTTGAATCAAATAGTTATAACTCTAGGAAAGGATACGTTACAAGCGATAGCGACTACATATATACGAACGATTTGAAAACAGTCCGTTGGCCATGTATTTCTCGATGACCGAAGTTTTTTTAACGCTGTTACGGCACCACTTGTATAGAGATGAACCGTATATACTTCAGGGGATTTGTTTTCGTGGAAGAATGTGTTGCGATAGGAGCTCGATTTCTTGAGATAATGTGTCGTACTGAAGAACTGGTTTCCGTGCGAGAAAGTGTCGTAGTGTTCAATTCGCTTCGTAGATGAACGTTCTCGTAATTATGAAATCTTTCGTGAAGGGCAGTCTTTGAAATTATGAATTCAATTAATCTAGAGAGAATGTGAGGTAATTATGAGATTCACAACAAAACATTGGTTAGCCTCCTGTAGTCCTCTAGATGCCGATAGCGATCAACCATGGTGATAGTCTACAAACTATAAGCGGTATTACCCTGCTATACATGCAAATCAGAGATGTGTACAATTCAATATAAAGTGTTGATATAATCATATGTATACATAACCACATATACTCAGTACGATAACATATATACGTCCTGGAATCAGAAGGTTGTCCACCCAATATTTAGCCAATTTATTTTCACCCCAGGTCATACAAACATAATCATCCTGATTTGGGAATTGTTAGAAGGGCAGACAATCGGATCTCTCCAAGACCAATTCTGTCCATTGTAATTAGTCGTCTACTTTGGAGCTTGTCAAGAATCAATAGTTAATTCTGCATAAATTTTCTTTTTTTTTGCATCGTGTAGAACAAATTGAGTTTTACAAAATGATATCGATAATATATCATGCTGGAAATAACTTTGTAATTCTCTTCATATAAAACTGTATTACAGTAGTTTGATGTACCGGGCCTCAATAACATAGGGAGACGGCATAATATATTCCTGTTCACTAGCACAAAGGTCAAAAATGCCGTGTACGGTCATAGAGGTGTGTTCGGTAATTCTTCATTCGGCAATTTCACTGGGCCTGGGATATAAGCGACATTCCCACGGACCGTCTATTACTATTTTATACGGCCTACTACTTTGTTTGTGCCAGTAAGCATGGATACATTATGACGTCTCCCTATGTAATTGAGTCCGGTACATGGAACAACTGTACTAGAGTTTTATATGGAGAGAATTACAACGTTATTTCATGCATGCTATATTATCGCTATTAAGGAGAAATGCTAGTGATTTTTTAGTTTTTCAGTTTGTTCTACCCGATGCAAAAAGTAACTATTGATTGTTCTAAGTAGACGACTAATTAAAATGGACAGACTTTAATGCAAAATGTAGTTCGTCTGATTTGTGTGAGATTATAGAGACATCACATACCGATACTTCATCCATGCAACCACCTCTCACCTCCGAACCCCCCGATTAGAGTGAATATACAGCGGTGAAGTTGCCAGCTTCCCGGGATTGTTTTCATCAAAGTCTCAACATGTAATTAGTGTTCGGTTTGCTGAACGCGACGTTAAACCTTAATTCTCTCTCTCTCTCCTTGATTTTCAGCAGAGGAATCATGCGATCATTTCTGATCCACCAGTGGAAAATGTTAATAAACCTCACAATATTGGCTCAGTGAACGTCACAGATTGGGACTCTCACTAATGAGAGTTAATTTAGAGGGACTTTACCTTCATAGCATAAACGAACAGAGGCCGTGAATCCTTGATCGGGTACATCCACACGGTTAGCATCCATCATGGTCACCGGGGAATAGGAGATGTACAGAGTACATGATGTTGGGGTATGCACAATGGCCCAACATTCTCTCCCATTGATGTCAGGTTCTGATTCCGTACATCTCGTCTTGCAAGTACTCAAGGACAAAGTCGTTT
>JAVTVY010035579.1:0-14784 GCA_036873755.1 Hanleya hanleyi | reverse complement strand
AAGCCACCTAGGATTAATTACACCAGCCAATCTGATGAACCCACCTCGAATTAATTACACCCGCCAATCTGATGAAACCACCTACGATTAATTACACCCGCCAATCTGATGAAACCACCTACGATTAATTACACTGGCCAATCTGATGAAACCACCTACGATTAATTACACCGGTCAATCTGATCAAGCCATCTAGGATTAATTACACCGGTCAATCTGATGAAGACATCTGTAGGTTTACACTAGGCATATACAAGTTTGTTCAACCGACTCCAACGCAATGTCGTATGCAATCTGAGTAAATAGAAAGAGTTATATTCATGGGACGACATATACCTCCATGTTTTCCTGAGATTTGGTCACAATGATATGGAGTTTCAGATCAAATAACTATATATCATACAGGAGATATGTAGAAAAACTCACTGCCGTGGAGAAGAGTGTATGATGAGAAGATTGTTACCCAAAAAAAACCAGCACCATGGAGATTTGGAGACCAGACTTTGTGGAAAATGAATATTAACTTCGTGCAGACTTTTTTTTTTTTCCTTGAAATGTTAGACGTACGCGTGTAGTTTCAACCATCTGTAGGTTCGGATTGCATGTAATTGGCATTGCTCTTAAAATACCTGCAAACTTTCTGCATGTGAACTTACACAGGGACATTAGAGGAAGAGTTATCATTTATGCGGGGAGAGGTTACACCAGTTTCAGACATGTCAATAGATGGGGGACGAGGCTAAAATCTCAGACGGAATGCGACTATATAGGAGGGGGTGGAGGTGGAGCGTAACATAAAAAAGGATGAGTATAGTAAAACAAAGAGAAACGGATTTTTCGACCGAGATTGTATATGTTTGAGGGAGTGATCAGTCTTACATATATTCATCACCCCAATATTATATGAAGGAAGGGGTTGAAAATTAATCGAGCGCTTGCCGACATTATGCCGATACGTACCGGCATACATGCATTTTGATGGGATCAAACTGAAAGCACGAATTTTGAAGCTTTTTCTTAGTCTGGTTACATCGGGGGCGTGTGGGTTCTGCTAACTTCTTCGATGAATCATTTCCGGGAAGTGGGGAGGAGGGAGGGGGATATTAATGCGTCTGTCGGTGTCTGAAAGGTGTGTCTGGTAAGGAAAAACACACAGGTAGGGCTACGAAAAATTACGTGTATATATTGTCCGAGAAAAGGTCCGCCCACTCAAGGTGTCGTGACAAATCGATCGGACTCGCCGAGATTTCCTGGTGTATCATAGTATGAAGGAGGTGTGTGAGGTTTTTTTGTTTTGTTTTTTTTGGGGGGGGGAGAGGGAGAGGAGCGTGGTAAATTACCCTAACATGGCTGAATATTCTATCTTGCGAACATTATCTCAGCATTATTAAGCCTTTGTTCCAGGCCAGGTAGAAACACCCAGTGTCGTCAGGGCCCATCATCCGAACGCATGGCACGATCATACGTAGAAACTTAGAATTGCTCGTAGTGTTAAGTGAAACGTGAAATGCTCTTAGCAAGCTAAGATGTTAGGCCCTACAACAGGATGTCCTCATTCGGAGACATGTGTAAACTGAACTGTCAGTCCCCATGTATGCGATTACACTTTTGAGCAGATCCTGATGCAAAATGAAATTAGCTAAGCCCAGAGCTCAGCAGCTGCGAACCGTATCGAAATAGCCACGAGGCAATCGTCAGCACTGAACAGCGCAAATAACATAAAGGGACATAACCCATTTTTTATCTGAGTAATCGAGATGTAAACAAATCTACTAGTATTTGCGAATAATATATACAAGTTCCTCAACATTTTTTATTTTGGATTTAAGTAGAAAAACGGAAAGAAAAGTAAAATTTTACAAATGTTCTAATACTTCTTATTGCTATAAAGGCCGATTTAATAGAAGTATTTTAAATCTCTTAACTGGCGGTTTTAAGATACCCACAATGAAAACTGTTGTGAAGTGGGGATCTTGAAACGCACGAAGCGCAACCTGCGGAATGTTCTCCGCTTCTGGATATAATATTGTTCATCGCTCAACTGAAAGTTACTCTGGTTTCTCTTCAAACCCACGCATAAATCTTTCGCCTTTTACTAAAGATTTCCGTGGAGAGGAACAAATTAATGAGTCTATAGACTATTTTTTGCAGCCCCACGAAAGTGGGGTAACTAAAACCCAATGTAAGATTCAATGTTTGGTGGACAAGGGGCTGATGTAGTCCCTGTGCAACACCGTGAGCCTAGAAACGAAGTGGACAGAAAGTTTCTGACTTCGAAGCTCATCATATTGCGGTAAAGGTTAGTCCATTCAGATTTGCTGGTTTCAATGGGCATTTTAATTTATTTGACGAATACTAAATATTCTCTTATTATATTATAAGTTTTTAAGAGAAAGAACAGGCATTTTATTTAAATACATTTTGTTTAATTTTAAGGTTCATTACAGTACAGTTTTAACAATCATCCCTGGGTTTGACAAATAATTTAGATCAAACTGCTTTTTAGATTATTTGTATTTTTAATATCAGACGGGATGTTGCCAACACTCAAAACAGAGCATTGAGAAAGGACATTGAAATTACACATGTAGGACATGTGACTCTAAGAGTTATTTTAAGCATACTGATGTTGTTTAATAGGATTATGAAGCAGGAAAGTATATATACTATACTCACACATATACATATATTACTGCAAACGATTATTGGTTTAAACTTGTAAACTTATATGTATAATATATTTACATTTGAATGGAAAGATTCAGATTGTCAATTATGCATTAAAAATACTAACAATTTATGAAAAATTGGATTGACCAAATAATTTTGCATCAACTTTTCAAAATAAATGTAAGACAATATTTTGTTTTTATATCTACAACATTGTGTATGCATTACACGTATTACCACAATCTCTTGTAGTCTAAGTATAACATACATGCTGAATTTGCATAGATATATATCAATGTAGAATACAGTTTTAACAATCAACCCTGGGTTTGACAAATAATTTAGAACAAATTGCTTTTTAGATTATTTTTTTTTTCTATAAATTTGTTATTTCTTCAGCCAATGTCAAATTAATTTAAACTTTACGTTCTCTTCAGCCAATGTTAAATTAATTCAAACTTTGCGTTTAACTTGCCCTGCTCAGCAATCCATATATACAAATCAATTAATTTGAATTATATATTATCAGAAGTGCCTAGTGAGTGAACAAAATGTCGTATAATAACTTAGTCTGAGCATGGAAAATATAGACTCCATAGTCGGAGTCAGTGGGAGAGCTTTATTTACCACTCTCCACCACTCAGCTACTCACTCCACTGGTAGCAGCAGAGCTTCATTATCCTGTCATTAGCCCTGCAGTGAGCCACTGTCCTGACAAAGGCTTTTTCCTGAGAACAGGATTTTCCTCTGACTGGGAGGTAGCACTTTGGGTACTGTTGGTTTTCAGGATTATCAAGTGCTCAAAATTTAGAACTTTATCGCGTGTAAATATTCTAAATGAATTGAGATATTTTGTTTGAAGTACAAAATTCAGGAATTTCATGCAAATGAGTTCTGCAAGTGAATGATAAAATTAATGATCGAACTTCTTTCTATAACTTTTCCAGAACTGTTAGTCTGATCTCTTTGATTTTTTTTCTTCTAATTTGTCATCATTTTCATAAATATGTTTGTCATAGAAGCTAGTAGAACACCAAGGGCTGTTTCGGAAATTCCATATGTTTTGTGACATTTTAATTAGGGTCTATGTGATTCATACTTTGGGAAAATCCGGCTTACTACTTAACATGTTAAAGTATATATCTGAAATAATTTGAAATCAGTAAGACTTTCTGAATTTTTTCATCAATAATGTTTTCAAATCCAATACTGTTGGCTTGTTGTATATTTATGGTTTTTGATTCATCATAAACATGATAATTAATAATACGGTCAAAACAGAATTAGATCTATGCCTAAATTAATACGTGTTTGCAGATTTTGTGAAATTTCAGTATACTGTTTGAATTACTGGGAAATTTCTATACGTACGGTATACATGTGTGTTGGGAGTACCATTCTGAACTCTATACCGACCCTGTTAAATGTTGGACTGGTGCTAAGATAGAACTTATAAAATTGCGGTCCCAAAAAGTGCCCCCCTCCCCCCTGCTCCGCCCCCTGACAATGATGAATGATAGGACAGGTGTGCATATACGGACCGGTCTCTGGAATCTTACAGTACAAAACAGTCCAGCAACAGAATAGTTTGTTAAGATTGGCTGAAAGATAATTCCAACTAATTCAGCAAAGCAATGTCTAGCTTGGATTTGGTTTCGGATTTTATCTGAGCACAGATTTCAATCGAGCCATCAATCACGTCTGAGATGAGCTTTCCACACACAACATAAAAAGTTGTACAGTAAGAAAATGTCATTTAGACAAACAGCTTGGAAGAAAAAATAAACATCGTCTGTCGTCGTAAAACCGGACTGTTGAAATGTTCAAGCCGTTGCTTTCCCCATCAGGTTAGGGATTTCATATGAAAAACGCACGTGCTGATTCTAGATTATATCATAATTTTATAAACGTGTGTCTTAAAGCTTAAACCGATAATTTAGCGTTTTATTGCTCGATATGGGGTTAATTTAGTGACATTTCTTGATTTTATACGCGTGCCAATAACAGATGGGTACCAGTTATAACATGAAAACGCCACAGTACACGGAGAAAGTTTTTTCATAAATGACAAATAGATTTTACTGAATTCTTCAAGGATGATTTTTCTATTTGCTTGTCGAAAATTGATTAAGCCTTCCCCCCTCCATCACAACTATATCTCTGTTCTGTATTATACAGGAAACGGATAAGCTATTGATATAGGTTGATTTCAGAACGACCATTCTTGTGTATGGTACTGTTTCTCAACTTAAACTTACCATTGGTGAAAACGTTTGCATGAAAATTTTCCGTGTCTATATGAATGCCTGTAAACTAGATCGAAAACATAAGCCATGCACCGGGAAATGGATATAAACTATACATTTGTCGATTTACATAGGCTGTTCAACGTCAATAAACCAAGTGTGCGGTCTACCCAAGCAACACTCAGATTTCAAGTTTTACACTTCGAGAAAACGTGACAAAGATCTTTTGGTTAGCCATTAACCTTTCGTCATGAGCTACTTAAAATTCTCCAGCTTGGTTGAGTAGTTTCCAAGTTCTTTTCACTTTATCAACGTCTCCACGATCGATTAGAACGGCAGTAGGCCATGATGAAATACCGCTATCGGAAATCACGTACATGTCAGCGAGAAAGATTGCTCAAGATAGAGTCAAGCAAAGGCGAACATTGAGAAAATGAGAGCCCGTTTGTTAGTGTGGATGGAATTCTAACTGTAACAGCGTCCATATTGTACGTACCAGTAGTGGAATATTCCTAACCCACTCAGCCATATAAAAACTAACATCTGCCGTGTCTTCGTTGTGTATATGCATGCAAATAAGTTTGTTTTTGGCGATTATTTATTCCCAAAAACTACTACAGGATATCAAGTATTACAAGCTATGGATTTAAAATTGTGTAGCTGGGACGTTTACACCAGTCCTATGAATTTAACCTTGGACGGAGGAGTCTCAGGTTTGAACAAGCTTCTGGAGGGGCGGTATTCGTGGTCGGTGTATTCTAGTTGCGGTATTCCTTTTTTGATAAAAAATCGCTCTTTTTCAAACAATTAACGGTGGGAATACACAAGATGTGGTTCTTAGTTCCTCAGTAACTAAACTATATGGGAAAACAACTGACCACAGTCTAGTGAATCCACTAAAGGTTACTCGCCCCACACCGACAACTTCATTGCTTTTATTTCTGTAAATAGAAGTGCCTGTATATATGAGTTATTATCGAATCTGCAGGATGTAAATATATTATAATTTCAACTTCAGCAGTATGAAAATATATAAAGCAGCACGAAACATTCGGGTGTTCCTGGTCTAGGGGAGCTAACTCTTCATCCAGATGTGCTAGGGAAAACTTTAGGCATTGACGGTTCATCGGGGATTAACAACAACAATCGGGGATAGGAACAGAGCGACTCCCGGACATTATCTCCACTGGAGATTTCCCCCACTGCACATTTCCCCATTAACATTAATATATTCGATAGCCACAAGGAATTGTTCTCGGTCCAGCAGGGCTTGATTCTAAAAGCCACCACAGGTAGTGGTTTGAAACATATATCGTCTCACACTATTTTATGGCTCAACATCAAAGGTAGAGGTTTATTACCTGTTGATGTCCCTTCCAAGATTTTTGGCGATATACAATTTGAATAACAGATCCCAGAAATTGAAATTTCTCCTCAATTTAGTGGAGACTATAACCTATCTTCTGCAGTCCAAAATAATTCTTTGCCAATACCTGATGCGTAAACAACAGTACCGGTACTGTGGTAAAAACACGCGCATGCCACATACACGAAAATGTTTAGTGTCGTTGTCATAACTTAGGGAGAGCGACCCATTCTCGTCCATCCATCCATCCATCCATCTTGCCAATATACCTCTGTATACTGGGAGCCACTTTTATTCGCATCGACACACATTGTCAATGGTAGCAGTTATCCCCAAATTCTCAAAATTATCGCTTGGGAAACAAAGCGTGCAATCTACACTAGAGAAGCACGCGACAAGAAAAAAATGCACAAAGAGAAACAAGAAATTATAGAGTGAAGATGGATTCAATTGTGAATGTATTATCCACCCTTGATCGGTGAAGCTTGCCGTCACGGTGTTGGAGGAGCGTGGTGGTGGGTAATAGAGATGTTGCTATGTTCACTGTAAGAGCCTGAGTGAACACTTTAATGACAGGATGAATTCCGTTAAGGATCACACCATTCGAGAATATAATCATGTGTCTACAAGTTACTATAGTTTAAGGAGGCAGTGGGCTATGTTGATACCCGGTCTCGGTGATCAACGGATGATAGTTTTGAAGAAAATAATAATTCTACACAGCCTAGACTTCTGACTGAAACGGAGTTTTGAATCCCCACATAGGCAAGTCTGCAGTAGTCTTATTATTATTTTTTAAATACCTGTACACTGGTTTCGAAAAACGAAATTGGAACAAGTAGAAGACACGTGCCATTTTCAGAGAAAAACTCTTTGCTGTTACGTTTTTGAAGCCAACAATTAATTTCTTCAATTCTACTAAAAAAAACTGTTTCTGGCACAGAGAATGTACTCAAGTGTTAGACTATGAAAGATCACAGTTACAAGTGATTTACTACAACAGCGTCGATGGACGTGTAAAATTGGGAATTCGTCTGTTTTTGGCTTTTTCGTAAATATTTCATCATATCTGAAATATGACACATTTAACCCAAACGTAATCTAATGTTTTCATTGCCATGACATTACATCCAATTATCATTTTGATTTAAAATGTCATACTTTAGATAGATTACAAAATACATGCTAAAATGTTTCCAAAAACCCAATTTCAAACGTCCGTCAACACTGTTTTACGTCACTTTTTAATTGTGAGTTAAAAAATCCTGGTACGTTTTCGACAGAATTGACTAACTTAAATTTCCCTTCAAAAACGTAATAGCTAAATGAGGTTTTCCTAAGAAAACGGCGCATATACTCAGTATAAAACGTTTTTTTTTTAATTTATAGAGATTAATTTAAACACGACACAAAAAATTGTACTAATATATACTAGTATATAAATGATCAACTTAAAGATACTATAGGTCGGGATCAGATTGTACTAATATATACTAGTATAAATGATCAACTTAAAGATACTAGGGTCGGATTCATATTTCTGTGGCACTTTTAATCTTGTCCTTTAACTTATTAAATTCTAAACGGTTTACGACAGTCCATCAAAGTCATTGAAACATCACAAATTTACAACCAAACCTGACCAGAACTGTTTGCCTGTTTCAACCATTCTACCAATGTCAGAGTTTGTAACCTCCTAAACTATCGGTATATCTGAGAGCAGGAGGTATTTATACGCCTTCTCATTTGATGAGAATGGTTTCAACAGGCACTTCGGAAAACGGAGATAAAGAGAATACTAGGGGAGATCACTTTTCCCGCAATGTCTAACGCAAAGACTCCAGTTGTTCGTTCGAGTTATCTGCCCATTGGAAAATCACAGTTCTGAACTGATATCCCCAGAGAATAATACCCCCATTAATGAGAGTGCTGCAGTAGATTTCTCTTTGCCATTTCCCGATGGAAAAAAATAAATATAATATTCAACAACTTCATGCGGCATCAGAGAGATTGGCCAATTAGATTAATTAAAACTAAATCAATAGCGACGCTCAGAAATCACAGATTGTTGTAAAGAGGACAAAGACTTCAATATGAAAATTGCAAACCCTGCTCAGAGAAATTCACATTACGGCGTTTAATAAATATTAATTTGTTAGTAGGGAAACATCCTGTTCAATTATCTGCACATCAGCACCTACCGCTCGTATAAATGATAATGAGGAAGATTAATGAATGAGGCCTGTCATGGGTGGTCCTGTCAACCATTTATAAAGTGAGAATCTTCTTGTCTTTGAAACCACAAGTACTGCTATATGGCTCACACAGTTAATGTTGTATGAAAACGTGTCTTGCGAAAGAGAACATTGAAGCTAAATTTTGTGATCAATATTTTTCAGAGTTTTCAGTCATGTGCAAATTCATCTGAAGGCCTCACATAGTATATTCGTAGATAATGTAGAGATGGGTATAATATCTTCTGTTAATACCACTGAAGACTATTACTTTTCACAATATTGTATATTTCCAATAACCAAATCTCAATAGAAATATGGGCAAAAATATGAAAGATTATAGACTTTGCACCTTGTGTGATATGCCAGTTTTTCAAGATGAGCTTAATTACTTACATCAATATACTTTTTTCAGAGACAATTAAAAATTTTATATTGCTCCATCCAGTTATTTATGAATCAACAACGTATACTTACCAAGCCTTAAAAAAATGTTCCTTAAATTCATGTCAATCATACAATTACTTCAAATCTCCTGTTAAACATCGTATGCTATAAAATGCATATGTTTCTATCCTCAAATATCACTGAATTAATGTGAGCGAGAGTATACTGAGTGCAGTTTATGCAGTTGTTCACTCTAATCTATCAAACTTCTATATTATCGTATATTTCCTAATAGATAAACGACTTATACGATGAGCCAGTATGTAAATTATAGAGAACGTAAGCCCATTCAACTGGAAAGATAAAGGTGACATACACGTTCAGGCATAATAAAACAGAACCCGAATAACATGATATATATACCGTAATTAAGGGGAAAAATGAGGAAATACTGATGTGGAGAAAGGTTATACTGAGAAAAAAACACACACACAACATAAAAAGTTGTACAGTAAGAAAATGTCATTTAGACAAACAGCTTGGAAGAAAAAATAAACATCGTCTGTCGTCGTAAAACCGGACTGTTGAAATGTTCAAGCCGTTAGTAGTAGGGTGTAAGGATCTGTTACTGAAAGCTCTCCACTGCGCATGCGCAGAATTTATTTTGGGGGCGTGGCTATGTGTGTGCGCATGCGTGAGTCTATGCAAATGAGTTTTATGCAAATGAGGTCATTGGGTTCATTGGGTATATTCAAGATGGCGGCCAGTTTTTGTGTCGTGTGTGGTGTGGGTTCAAAATGGCGGCCCGTTTTTGTGTCGTGTGTGGTAGGAGGTGGGTACAAGATGGTGTGGGTTCAAAATGGCGGCCAGTTTTTGTGTCGTGTGGTGGTGTCAGTGAGTGCATGGTGGGTTCAAAATGGCGGCCAGTTTTTGTGTCGTGTGGTGGTGTCAGTGAGTGCATGGTGGGTTCAAAATGGCGGCCAGTTTTTGTGTCGTCGGTCAGTTTTTGAGTCGTGTGGTGGGACCAAGATGGCGGCCAGTTTATGTGTCCTTTTTGGTGTGGGTACAAGATGGCGGCCAGTTTTTGTGTCGTGTGGTGGGAGGTGGATAGAAAAACGTATAAGAGGAGTCGATTTTTAGGGAAAGGGGTGTATTCATTGCACTACTTTGTGGAGCACTCTGACTTACCTGACCTTTGACAGCCAATCAGAAGCGAGTATTTTGACCTCGTCTGCCTGTATGGAATGCATGTACTGACTTGGTTCTGGGTTTTTCCATCACGGTTGTGCGCAGGTGTATGACGTCACTTCCGGTCTGCGTGAATCGGGCGTGACCTGGGACTATGGGATGCATGTACTGACTTGGTTCTGGGTATTTGTCATCACGGGGAGGTCACGTGATCAGTTCAAGGTCATATCCATTTTTTATCGATATGTCAACCCCACACCCAGTCCATTAGATGCTCCGTCACTTTACCTTCACTTTGATACCTCACTCGACCTGTGGTGTGAGTGAGTGCAAGAATGTATTCATCCGCGGTGATGCAGTCATGTCTGGCGGTGATTCGGTCTCGGGAAAAAGCTTCCTTGCCCAATGCCTACGGACTTTACCGAAGATACACGGACTTTAACGAAAAGACACGGACGTACACGAAAAGACGCGAAGGTGAACGCCATTGTGGGAAACCTCCCACAGACAGGTCAGTACATGCATTTCTATGTTGTTCACGCATAATAAAAGGATTGATCTGTAATCTGTGTTGTTGTTGTTGTTGTTGTTGTTGTTGTTGTTGCTCCCTTTTTTTGGACTAACCCATCAGAATAGTACGTATCACGGACTACACCCGTAGAGCTACATCTGGTCTATAAAACACGTCCCTCTGGATCCCACACCTTCATTTCTACAGAGCCATGGCGGAGATCCAGCCCCATGCGACTCGCATTTTACAGCATGCCACCGTGGTGAATTCATTCACGGGTTACCGAGCAGTGGTCCGGTCCATGTTTGCAGATGGCGACGACAACGAGGGACGACGCCAGATCCTGAACGAGTTCACAGAAGCGGTCCTCCACAGAGTGCACTCGATGGACAGGCGTGCCATCACTCACCACTACTGGACTATGACAGCCATCCTTGATGCTCGCGCTATGGACCAGGAGCGCTCACGCCGGAACCAGCGCCGGCTGGTTGGCCTCATACTAGTCTGTGCCCTATTCACCCTGGCGCTGTGGTATTGACACTATAAATACGAGGGATGAGACAGAGTGTGTGTCATTCTCCCTTCGACATTTAGAGGAAGCATGTCATCACTCCAAGCCATCTTGCCTCTTACACCCAATGTGAAGTTATACGTGTATGATGCTAAAGTGACCCTGGTCGAAGATTGTGGAAATATTTGCTTTGAGCACGCTGAGACTCTATCGGATAGGGTGACACTAGAGCGTGATGGCTGGACTAAGTTTCAACGGGTGTTGAGCGGAGAGTTAGACGGACACCTGATCCACCTGGACAAGGCCAACTACGTCTACCATACTGCGCTCTACCCACGGGTGGGACGCTACCAAGAGCCGGCTCGAAGTTTCCTCCTAACTCCCTCTCTGTGGTCAGCCTTGGAGAAAATAGGCCCTCTGGTGGACCAGTTATTTATACCCGACGATCGATCACCCCACCAATTGGCATGGGCTCGTGCTATCGAACACGCACTAGATGAACCTAATGAAAAAAAAGCGGATGGAGAAAATACTACATGTATAGAATGCGCAGAGGCTGGAATGACAGTGTCACCTGATGAAGCCACCCACACACACATGACGGGCCAAAACGATGAAGAAGAAGAAAAAATCCGTGATGAAGCCGCGGGGCCAATGGCTGAACCCCATGAACAACTACATGAACCCGACGACGATGCCATTGATTACCCCGCTAGACTCAGTCAGCCCAATGACATGACCACCTGATCCTTTGATCTCACGGGGTTCTCCCTATAAATACGAGAGACAGTGAAATCTGGTACCATTCACGTACTGACCATGACGGAGCATATAGTACTGGCGTATTTCAGCTTGACCCCCGACGTTTTCCTGCACGTGTATGCGGATAAGGTCGATATCATGGAGGAGGTGGTGGGAGACACGGACCCTACACAACCGTGCCCGGCTCACATTCGTCTGTCCCGGGAGGGCTGGACCAAATTCAAACGGGTGTTGTCTGGTGAACTGGACGGCGACCTCATCCACTTGTGTCACGATGTGCACATCCGACGCGGCCCTTTCTTTGCTCAATTGGCTCGGCTAGATGGAGGTACAGTGCATTTTACCCTTCACCCTGATCTATGGTCTGCATTGGAAGATGCCGTGGTGGATGTGGGTGAAGTGCTTATCAAGCGGTCATCAGACGAGTTGGACTGGTCATTGACCATGGCCACTGTGGAAGTCCACGAAGAAAATCAGAAAGAAACTCCGGCCCAAGATACACCCGTTATAAATAAACGATAGAGCCAGGGTCCATCATCATTTTGTCACCATGAAGCGCTGGGAGAAGGTGTTGGATAACTTATACTACAGTCCCGACAGTCCGGCAGCCTATAGTGCATTGTCGGCTCTCTATCGAGCGGCCAAACCCCAGGGGGTACAACGCGCCCAAGTCCGAGATTGGTTAAGAAGACAAGACACCTATACCTTACATCGATCTGTCCGTCGCCATTTTCTACGGAACCGGGTCATCGTGGGAGGAATAGATGCCCAGTGGCAAGCGGATTTGGTGGATATGAGCGCCTTTGCCAAACACAACGATGGGAATCGGTATATCTTGACGTGCATCGATATCCTATCGAAGTATGCGTGCGTGGTACCCATCCGGACGAAAACGGGGGCAAATCTCATAGCGGCGTTCAAAGACATCTTCAAGACCGGGCGCAAACCTTTGTATTTGCAAACCGACGAAGGCACGGAATTCCTCAACAGACCGTTCCAAGCCTTCTCAAGAAACAGAAGGTGTTTTTCTTCCATACGTACAACGAGACCAAGGCTTCCGTGGTGGAGAGGTTCAACAGGACATTCAAAGGCCGCATGTATAAATATTTCACCTATAAGAATACAAGGCGGTACATCGATGTTCTCCCGAAACTGGTGAGGGGTTACAATCGAGCCTATCATCGAAGTATAGAGAGAGCCCCATTACCGTGACCCAACGCAATGAAGCCCAAGTCCGGCGTGTCTTGTACCCCAGGCCATCGCAGCGAACGACGAAGGCGGTGTACAAGGTCGGGACCCTGTACGGATCAGTAAAGTCAAGGGCAAGTTCGAGAAAAGTTACTTGCCCAACTGGAGCGATGAGCACTTCCTGATTAAACGGCGCCTACCCTGACAGCGGCGAGTCTATGAACTGGAAGATCTCCAAGGGGAAACGTTGCTGGGGACGTTTTACGACACGGAATTACAGCCTGTTGTAAAAACACAGCAAGACTACTACACGGTGGAGCAGATTTTGAAAACGGAACGTCGACGTGGCAAACTGTTTCATTTCGTGAAATGGCAAGGCTGGCCTAGTTCCTTCAATTCCTGGGTCGCGGCCAACCAGGTGAAACGACTATAAAACCAGACACCACTGCCGTCCTCCTTCATTCCACATCCGACCACAGTGCTATGGACCAACAGCAGCTGCCTCTGAAGACAGCGTCTCGCAAAACGCGCAAAGCGCAAGTGGTCTTTGGGGTGCTATTGCTAACCCTGTTGAGTGTGTTGTACGGAGGTGTGTTTTACGACGTAGCCTATGTCAGCACGTTACTAAACCAACTGAGAACACCAGGCACCAGCGAAACCGGTCTACAGAGAGCACCAGTCGTATCGAGCCCAGTCACCACCACCACCACACCCTGTGTACAAGCCACGTCGAGCTCTACACCTACACCAAGTACATCCACTACGTCTGAACACCTACCGGATTTCATCCCTCACAGTGAACCGACAACGACGACGACCACCCACGTTGTACCCCCCCCCAGCACCATCTCTGAACGTGAACAG
This sequence comes from Hanleya hanleyi, assembly GCA_036873755.1. NCBI lineage: Eukaryota > Metazoa > Mollusca > Polyplacophora > Lepidopleurida > Hanleyidae > Hanleya > Hanleya hanleyi. The sequence goes on along the minus strand of JAVTVY010035579.1, from coordinate 857 downwards.
ACAACGACGACCGACGTTGTACCCACCACCACTCCAGTTCACTCGTACGAAATTTACAAGAGCGTGTTACCACGACAACGGATACACCTCAAACCATGGACCCTCGGTGGCAGCATCCCTTCACTTGCGTCATCGCAGGACCGACGGGCTCTGGCAAAACGCACTTCGTCAGGAAGCTCCTTCAACACGCCGACAGCATGATCACTCCACCCATTGCCCGAGTCGTGTGGTGTTACGGAGAATGGCAGGAAGCGTATGCAGCAATGCCCCACACCACGTTCGTGGAAGGCCTACCGAACCTGGCCGATTTGGAACCCGACACCTTGGTGGTTGTGGATGATCTCATGGCGGAGACGGATGCACGGGTCACCCAACTCTTTACCAAAGGCAGCCATCATCGACGGCTCAGCATCATCTACATTGTGCAGAATCTGTTCAGTAAAAACAAAGAACATCGGAATATCAGCTTAAATGCCCACTACCTGGTGGTCTTCAAAACCCGAGAGATACCACTCAACTGCTGCACCTGGCGAGACAGATGTTTCCCGGCCGCACACCGTTTGCGTTGGAAGCCTTCAAAGATGCCACAACCCCTCACCACGGGTATATGCTCTTCGACCTCAAGCAAGCCACTCCCGACCACCTTCGACTACGGACCGACATCTTTCCCGGAGAGACCCACCACGTGTACATGCAAAAATAATGTAAACACATCCACAGTGGCGCCTCCAGCTGGGGTCTGTGTGTTTGATGATGGGGAATAATAAAAAGAATGAATACCAAGGCAGGGTTGACTTTGTCTGTGAGGTGGATAAAAAGGGCAGCGTTGTGGGTTCTAGCATTAGTTGTACAGGATG
>JAVTVY010035578.1:0-14276 GCA_036873755.1 Hanleya hanleyi | reverse complement strand
ACATTAAGATAATGCATAGACTCCACTATTATGCCTTAAAGGGTGCACTTCGGAGATTCTTTTATTCGGCATGGAATAGACTATGGGTCCGTTTTTAGGCCACCAGTTGTCGCAAAACCTTCAACCCAAATCACTTATATGTATATATTTTCTGAAAGAGCATGATGAAACTATTATTTTAAAATATAACACTGCTATGTTATAGAAAAATTTAACTCGAACATTCTCCTCCATGCTTGCTTCATTTTTCCTAGAAAACCCCTTAAAAATGTCGAAAAATGGTCAAATTCGGCTCAATTTCCATGCAGAAAAATCTGTAAGAGCGATTTCAATTAAACTTCTTACTCACGTTCCCTGGTCCGGTCTCAACTTAAAAAGGCAAAAAAAAGGGGATGTTAACCTAACCGTTTTTGTCAGATTTTCTTCCCGTAAATGAGTCCCGATTTTAGGCACACCCAAGGGGCATAACTGAGGCAGGACAAACTTTACTCCATGATCCCGATCAGCGTGTAGACGAAGCCAGCACTCGATTTGTACGTACTCGTTTGCAGCGTTGATAATGCTGAATAGGATGGCATTATAGATATAAGCTATTAAGAAGACAAGAAGAATTATGATGTAGCAGAACAAGGGCAGTCTATCGTATTATGAAATTAGAGAGGGGCCATTACTACGAAACTGCGGAGGACCACCTGGAAGCAATGCGTTCATGTGACATCAACAATGAGAATGACGTTACTACCATGACCTCAACAATGGGAATGACGTTACTGCCGAGACGTCACATTATGGCGTTAGAATGAAATCGATACAAATATTACGACCGAAGGTAAAAACATGTCAATCGTCTAGACTAACCACGCCTTCAGATGGAATCTTTACATGACGAAACCCATCAAATCGTCCAGTCTCTATTTCAAAAATATTTTTTTTAATTTGCCGAAATATGGAAGTCTAGACTTAATTAATGAATCGAGGAGATGCAATAACGTTAACAGGTTTTAACATTGCCGTCAATGTAAATTGTAATAGTGGTCCGACCCCTAAAAGGGTTGCGTTTTCAGCTGCTGTTTGGATCACTTGGTGTTGAAAAATGGACAATTGATAAGGCAGACCACGCAAAGTTAGATATTTTCGGTTGAATTATGAAGCGTTCTTGTAAAATGTGAGAAAGGCCAGGCAATGTAAGGGCGGAGACGGCGTGTGACTTTGTCGTTAAACAAATCACACAAAAATAGCTTCAGATGTTCTACTGATTATTCGAGGCTGTTTTCTAAATTTTACAGTTGTCTGCTATATATCGCTCGCTATAATATGCTATTGGGGCATGCTTCAAAGTTATGCCTCGAGAATCCCCGTAATTAATCGAGGAATCGGGAGATTCCTATAGCTGTCCTCTGAAAAGGCCAAAATTATCAGAAATATTGGTACATTGGCCGACAGGGGTAGTGTTCTTTAAACCACTATTCAGCCCCAGTTGAAGCGGCTCTATTCATCACTGATTCAATCAGCGACGTAACGTTGAATGATCACAAGGGACTCCGCTAGCAGTGCCCCAACCGCTAGACGGAGGCTATATTGTATAGTTTTAACTAGACGTACCTCAATTTTTCCATATTTTGCATGGATTAATGTACATTTGGTCATATTTAGCCGAGCTCGAGAACACGAGATAATAGCCGAAGTGGCTAGGGATTACCTTAAGTGACTTTTTCTGTGATAATAAAGTGTTTGGCTTGAATAGATACGTTCGTTCTCACCTAATGGCGAACAAAAATGGCAGGGGTCAACCTTTATTGGTATACTTGGTTAGGGGTGGGGTCATAATTCGTTGTATAATTGGAACGCACTCTTCTTCAGCTGCAACTTCTGTGATTTTATTTGACCAGAAATAGCTTTCCCGTAAAACAGTTCCAAATTTCACAGTTTCACGATTCTGTTTTTATGTTAAAATCAAACATTAATCTTAAAAATTTATCAAATTATGCGGTTTTGGGGAGTATCATTGTAAAAAAAAATCACCATAATTCATGAGGAAGGCTAAAGAGGTAGTTTCAGGTGATGAAATGTGGGCAAATGGGAGGATCATCTTTGTAATTACTATTTGGAGCTCTGGTGATGGTTGCTCGAGTCACGCATGATAACATTGTTGACCCATGAACTTGCATGGGGAAGTGAAAAAGTGTAGTATTTAGGTTGTGGTACATGAATTGAAAGCCCCATAATTCATCAACCGCTCAGCGAATCTCACTAAAATTTCTCACATTTTCTAGCCAGTCAACAAGGAATACCCATGCGTAGTTTGAAGGTGACTGAGCAAAATTACCTACTCTAAACGGGATGCGTTTTCCGCTGCTGTTGGGATCACTTGATTTTGAAAAATGGACAATGGATAAGGCGGACCACGCAAGGTTAGGTATTTTCGGTTCAATTATGAAGTGTTTTAGTAAAATGTGAGAAAGGCCAGGCAATGTAAGGGCGGAGACGGCGTGTGGCTTTGTCGTTAGAACATTTGAAGCTATTGGGGGTAGTCCATAGTTGCGGATTTTTGGTCCCCCTCAAAATCTTTGAAATTAATATTCCACCAGGTTTGACCCCATGAGAATTTTTATTGGCTTATTGTTTATTAATATTTGTAATATCATTCAGTTGACTGGTTGATTTGCTTCAAATCAGTACATGGTATTTTGCCAGTTAGATTGGCCCATGCTTCATTATGTAGATGGAAATGCGAAAGAGTGGCTGTAAATTGGGGCCTTTTTCCGCTTGCGAGCACATGGTATATTTTACAGTGGGAAAATGAGCTTGAAAACGGCATGGTCGACACCCTATTTTCTTTGCTAATTTTTGTTGATCCTTCGATTGGACACAGTGTCGGTGAGTTTCATAACAATCGATTGTCAAGTTTTTTCTGTGATGGGGAGAGAATATGACCTATTTTGGACCAAATTCAGAGGATTTTCGTGAAGTTTGGGGCATGTTCAGTAGGGGTTATGGGGACCCCAATTTCGGTCAGCTATGCTTACATCTGTCTCAGCTTCATGGCAAGAGCCTACTCTTTCAGAAAATATATAGTTTTATGGGGGTTCTCCCAAAACACGGTTGCTGTTTAGCATATAATGAACCAGCCTACTGTTCAATTTCAGATGCCTTGGCTCTTCTATAGACTACACCCTATTTTTGTTTGATTTGGTTACTGATTATTCGCGGTTGTTTTCTAAATTTTACAGTTGTCTGCTATATATATCGCTCGCTATAATATGCTATTGGAGCATGCTTCAAAGTTATGCCTCGAGAATCCCCGTAATTAATCGAGGAATCGGGGGATTCCTATAGCTGTCCTCTGAAAGGGCCAAAATTATCAGAAATATTGGTACATTGGCCGACAGGGGTAGTGTTCTTAAAACCTCTATTCAGCCCCAGTTGAAGCGGCTCTATTCATCACTGCTCCAATCAGCGACGTAATGTTGAATGATGACAAGGGACTCCGCTAACAGTGATCCAGCCGCTAGACGGAGGCTATATTGTATAGTTTTAACTAGACACACCTCAATTTTTCCGTTTTGCATGGATTGATGGACATTTGGTCATATTTAGTCGGCCTCGAGAACACGAGATAATAGCCGAAGTGGTTAGGGATTATCTTAAGGTCATCATGAACAGATCAAGAAAATTCTTCAAGATTAGGAAGGTCGCAAAGTAAGATATCTAATGCTGAACAGGTTCCATGAGCTGAGGATAAATGTGTATAAGCACCATCATTAAAAATACACAAAGAATTATTTGATATAACATTTTCAAGAATTTTACCTTTACAATTGTCTTCATTATTCCAGAGGATATTACGACCGTTAACATCACCCAACAATAAACAAGGTTTCGGGAGCTGATCGTAAAGATTCTGAAGTTCGCTAAGCCGGAGACTACCAGAAGAAGGCATGTACACTGCGCATAATGTGAAAACCGAATTCGAGGTAATACGAACTGCTACAGCTTGTAAATCTGTAACTAAATCAACAGGACTGTGTAAATCACCCATTTTAATCAATATTAAAGAGCCGCCTGTAGTTTTTCCATGTTCGTCTATAGCTTCGGAATGATAAGGTGTGTATTGGCGAAATTTGAATTTATCTTTATCTGCTTTCTTCAGAAAGGTCACGTTGAGACAGAACGCTGATGGTTCATAATCTTGAGTTAATAATTATAGTTCGTTCAAATTTGGCCAAACCCCTCTGCAATTCCACTGAATGATAGTTGGTGACTGAGCCATTTTTATTCTGCATGACGAAATGACATACAAAACTGCCCAAGCATATAAGGTTAACTTAGAGAGGGTTAACGTTTTATTTCAAGTAATTGTTTTTGACCTTTCTTTCTACTTTTCATTGCTTCTCTCGCTTCTTTTTTAATTTTTCTCTTATAAACATCTTTCTATCTCTCTTATCCCAACAAATCTTTCGATCTTTGGTTCAAGGAAGTCTCGCCTTTCAATGGACGTTCATCACAATCAACATACTCCTCATCAGAAAGCATAGATGAATCGTTGGTAGGAGCGGAGGTAGTATCGACTATTTTAGGCTTCTTGCCGGTTTTGATATATAAGGTTTCCTCGTTTTTCTGATTCGGGATTGCTTTTCAGTACAAGACTGTTGGTTATTTTCATCATCTGTGAGCTCGTTCATTATTTCCTCACTTGGTTTAACGTTCAAATACACACCAGAGTGAATAGGATTAACGAATGAATCATCAGATTGCATAGGAGCATCCTGACCCGACACACGACCAGTATCCGGAAAGTCGTCACTCTTCAATTCAGATGAGGTAACATCTCCCTGAATCGATGCGATGTCAACACTTTCAGTATGATCAGAAGTAGGATTCCGATCATTTGACTTGGTATCCACACCTCCACGGCAAACCTCACTATCACTGACAACATCGTCATCCTCCGAACCACAGTTTTCCTCCATCTCGTCGAGGAGGGACGTGTAGTGGTTTGTGTTATTGTCGTTCTCTTTTGCGGTTTTCTCGTTTCTCCCGGCGGAATCAATCCTCTGATGACCGATGTCATTTGTTTTTCCTTTGATGGCGTTGCCATCAGAACCTACAGTCTTCCATACGTCTACCTTTCTACTTTGAGGTTCTTCAGCTGACAGATGTTTTTTTCTGCTTGAGAGCCTCTGCATAAAGTTTTTTTTGAACTATTGCGAGGAGAACAGGACGAGAACCCAAGGAATCTGTTCTTTCATTGGTAGTCACGGTATCTCTAAGTACTTTTTGGCCTTTGGACAGTTTTTTTAAAGTGTCCTTCCTGATGACAACTTAGTCATTTATATTTCAAAGGACATTTCGAGTTCATATGGTCTGCTGATCCGAACATGTTTTCACTTGACCTTTTTTTCAAAACAGGAAGCCTCATACTCCCAATTAAAATGGAAGAAAGAAGAGTACGTGTGAAACTCGACATCCAAATTCTTCGAAGTCCCGTTTCAAACTCGCTATCAAACGAATAGAACTCTTTTTCTATAGAGAGAACATCATCATAGAACCCAAATGCAGTTCGAAACGCAGAATCTGGGAATTCGCCTGGTCCTTCCATCTTTACAAGCAATTTCCTTGGTTCTATTTCCTCAAAATAACCACGTTGATCTCCAACGCGTATGAGCAATTTCACTGGCTAGTGTGACTTTTCACGGGGTATTTGATACCTGTGACAGACCTGTAAGGACTGACCGTCCTGATCCAACAGTGTCTTTCAATGCGTGATATATATCAATCGCATTAGCGTTCTGTAAGTCGGTGAGTTTTAGGCTCAGTGGTCTATCAAACTTTCTGAACGCCAGAGTAAAAATACCAAAAATATCAAAGTCCCACTAGGGCGTCTCACTACAACTACACAGATTGACTCGAGTGAGGCTCGCTCTACAACCAGTACAACAATACACTCTCTCCTCAAGAAAACCTCAGGTGTAGGCAGAACAATAGCCCAGTTCTAAGTCTTGCGAGCTGCCCGGCGACACAGAGGAACAAAAGAACAGAGAACAAAGACCAGCGCAAACCTGTATGCTGAGGGTTAGGCCTACAACGTACGGTTATATACATTCACTATGTACATGTATACAGCCCACCACGATAAACACAAATATTATGTGCAAATCGACCTCAGCCAAACCGAAAAAAAACGAACCAACTAAAACCTGAACCAATCCAACAAGGAAATATATACACCAGCAGAATACGAAATATTTTCAGACAGTGAACACACAGAGAAAAGAAGAGAAAGAAAACAATCCGCCGACCCTCTCAGAGAAGGTAGTAATGACAGACCTCTGCCCTCCCAAACCGGGCCAAACCGACAAAGACAAAAACGCACTGAACAGCAAAAACCTGAGAAATAATCCCAAACTTTCAATACAGGTACTTGTAAAAAGTGTTCACAAAAAGTATTACACAAAAATCAGAGCTGTGATCAGCTGAAATCCACAGAATTAGACAATTTTCTCGGAGCGAAGTGTAAACACGCCCGGCTCCTAATCCCTCTACCTAAGCCTACCCTCTTGAAGAAAGGGTTATTTGTGATTGAACCGTCATATGTTTCTTAATAGCGGTCCTATCTCTCTGGAATTAATTGTATTTATTCCGCGTTATGCCATTGCCATGTACAACCACGATTCGTTTTGTATATCAACATAGTACAATCTAATTGGGGCGGGGGGCCGTTTTCAAATGTCACCTTCAAAAAAGAGACAGAGAGAATTAAGGTTTAATTTCGCGTTCAGCAATATTTCAGCTATATAGCGACGATCAAACAACATTCTAAGTACTCAAACCAATAACTTAGTAATCCAACGCATTAAAACATAAACACATTAAAACTTATGTAACAAACTGATTTCTCTCAAATAACCCAAGATGCAATCCTCCCTAACCCGACTGAAAAGATATTCCAAAGTAGTCGTTCGATAAAAAGCATCTCTTACAATCTTAAAATCTATGCATCCGATAAGAATATGTTTCACCGTGAGATCTTCATGGCATAGAATACACCTTGAGACTGGCTCCTTTTTTAAGTAAATTTTCGTGAGTTAATCGTTTATGACCGATTCTACATCGCCTGATCATGGTTTGATCGAAAGGTTTCTGGCTGATCAGATGAGAATAGCCTACAATTGTTTTTTGAACTCATGAAGTTTGCTATTATAACCAGCATCCCATAAAGATTGAAACAGCCGTCTCACATAAGTACAGAAAGAGGGTCTGAAATCGCTATATGGGATACCAACAGGATCAACCTTATCATCTAGGGCTGCCTTAGCCATCCTATCAGCCTCAGTATTACCTTTGATGCCAAGTGACTAGGAAACCAACATAACACAATATCAATCGATTGATCAAATCTAGTCATGTAGTTGCAGAATACTCAAGATAGTGGGATGAGTCGAAGTTTAACTTTTAATTGCCTGAAGGCATGACAGTGAATCTGAGAATATGACCTATTTTTCCCCCTTTTAATGGACCCAATACCTTCTAAAGCCAACAATATGACTTTTGCTTCTGCAGTGAATATCGAACTTTTACTTGGTAGTCGACAGGTTTTAGTTTTGGAACTAAAGATAGTAGCACATGCTACTCTCTCACCATCTTTAGAACCATATGTATAAATAGCCTGATGCGATCTGTATTTTTCTGTATTAGACCAAATTCTTGTGTATGGTGCGGCTGGCGCGTGTCTGCCTTCTTATATTTCGTTAGAGAAATATCTACTTCTGGTTGAGCTAACTGCCATGGTGGAATTGGTAAGAGCTTGTTAGGTAAAGTTTGACTAAGCTTAATACCAGCTGCTACAATGTGTGGTTTCATACGAATTTCAAGAGGTGGAATAGCGGAGGGACTCTTCAAACAGAGATCCGCGAACTGAGATTTCAAAAAACAGTTATATGCAAGATTCGAGTGATTTGATCGCAACTCTGTGATATAAATGGGGTATGTATAAGTGTGTTGCTATATCCTTATTACTGATCTAATTATGTCTAAACATCATAACAGTGTTTTAGTTTAGTACATTTGGCTGTGTCTATCATCGGTATGATTGTTATTTTCATTTGAACAAAACTTTGTCTTGAAAATCGGGTTCTGTGAAAATGACCCACCACATATTTCTCAATGATTCTAAACTGCATCATTTATTAATCAACAGTTGAAATCAAAGTCATATGTTGGCGGGATAGGTCGTCGTTTCCAAATCTATGCCCTCGTCTGGGGTCCATATCCAAATATCAAGTCGAAAACGTACTCGCAGCTGGTGAAGGGGTATGTTTGATTACATAGCAATATCTTTCTCAGTACTGATTCAAACTGTCTGGATCAGCATATCTTCTTAATCAATAGTTCAGTCTGTATCTGTTGTACCATATATCTCTTAGTGACAGCTGCATCAAGTTTTCAATGAGAATCGTAATAGCTAAATAATGAGTGTTATAATATCTCCAGGTAGGTTTAATGCCATTGCTTACTTACTTGCTGCATAGGATATTATTGCTAAATTCAAAATGGCGACCTTGGCCATCGCCAGGAAAAAATTTATGTGATTGAGGGTTATTTAAGATCTCACTGTACATCCCCAGCTTCATCAAATTAATTGTAACAATTTCATGCTGATTTTTCAGCTTTTCCAAATAACGTTTCAATGACAAATTACGAAACCATGAAAGATCATCTGTTCTTGTTCAAAATGCACACTGGCCAAGTAAGTATTTACCGCATTGCTATCAATTTGGATGACAGTTCAGTGCAATTGTCTGTCTTCGATACGAAGTAAATTTCAAAGTTCTAACATGTTTAATGGTCCCTTGAAGCTGAGTTCCTTGATCTGTAAAGCAAAATCTTGGATCACAGATCGAGGCACACTGGGCCTAAGATGATGCGTTTTGATGTGAAACATTGGATTATGATGATTGTGTACCCACCAGGTTTAGATAAATGGCTCGAATAATAAACCAATTCCTTCCTTAAAGAACTTCGTGATGGTCTTCATATTCAATTTATCTTTGATTATTTGTGTACGATTTTACATTACAAAACGAATCAAAATGGAACTTTTGGTGCATTCAGTCCTGGTTTTGCAAGTATATTCATCATTTCGCTTAGAATCTGATAACAATCTGCAAAAGGAAAATCATGGTTTTTAATTCAATTTAATTAATAATGATGCTGAACTGGTGTTGATATAAACTCCATAGACTCCATTCTCTAAGTGTCAATATTAACCCTCTGCCCTCAATCACGGTGTACTGCGCATGGCTGTATCTAATCAGCCTCATCCATTGTAAAACTCAGCTGAATGGGTGGGTAATATTAGTCCGTGAGCTACTAGGGCTCACCTGTATTCCCCCACTACAGAATGAACTATGTTTTTTATGTGCTTTAGGACATGTCAAATAAGAAACAATTTGTTAACAGTCGATAAACTGGGACTCACTACCCTTTTAATCACTTCGAAATTACTCCTATGTTAATAAGTACAATTTTTGTGACAATAGGGGGTAGGGTTACAAGAATAGTCTTATCTTCCATAATTATTATCCAATCTTTATAATGTTGGCCACATATTATTCAGCATTGATTGCTACATCGAATATTTACAAGCTAATATCACTATTTGTTGGGTATGACGTCACACAGGGACCATACATACAAAAGTAGCAGTAGTAGCGAAAGCTGGCGTTTTGGGGTGCGTGAGGGTGTGCTTCAGCGATTGAGGGACCATTCTTGGTTCGAATGCGTCGGGTGAGGTGTCAAAGTGAAGCCCTCGGTATGTAGACCACGGCTTGAGGGATCTCCACATGATCTGTGGTGTCATTGGTGACGTCATCAGTAGGAGTAGTAGACAAAGTAGGCATTTGAGGATGCGGAGGAAGGGTTTTGGGGTAGAGATGGACCATCTGTGGTCTAAATGGACCGTGTCAGGTGTCATCTTGTAACTCTCTGCATGTAGATGCAGAGGGACACCCCACACGGTCCATTTAGACCACGGATGGTCCATCTCTACCCCAAAAACCTTCCTCCGCATCCTCAAAATGCCTACTTTGTCTACTACTCCTACTGATGACGTCACCAATGACATCACAGATCATGTGGAGATCCCTCAAGCCGTGGTCTACATACCGAGGGCTTCACTTTGACACCTCACCCGACGCATTCGAACCAAGAATGGTCCCTCAATCGCTCAAGCACACCCTCACGCACCCCAAAACGCCCGCTTTCGCTACTACTGCTACTTTTGTATGTATGGTCCCTGTGTGACGTCATACCCAACAAATAGTGATATTATCTTGTACATATTCGATGTAGCAATCAATGCTGAATAATATGTGGCCAACATTATAAAGATTGGATAATAATTATGGAAGATAAGACTATTCTTGTAACCCTACCCCCTATTGTCACAAAAATTGTACTTATTAACACAGGAGTAATTTCAAAGTGATTAAAAGGGTGGTGAGTCCCAGTTTATCGACTGTTAACAAATTGTTTCTTATTTGACATGTCCTAAAGCACATAAAAAACATAGTTTCGGTCTGTAGTGGGGGGGGGGTGCAAGGTGAGCCCCTGTAGCTCACGGACTATATGGAATCGTGAACGTGTAAAGAGCGCATAACTTGATTATTTCCGAAAAAAATATAGATGATGGGAATAATACTTTTCTTGTGCAAGGCATTACCCAATAAACTGAACGAGAAGGTACTTCAGGTCACTAACCTAAAAATCAGCTCACCAGCTCGGCAGTGATTGCCTTCAACAGACATGTCCGCGCAATCGTACCTGCTATTCCGCTGATGTGGTACGCTTGAATTGTGAGACTGGACTGAATATCCCCTGACACCATGCAACCTTCCATTACATCATACTACTTATTAAATTGTGTTTTGCAAATTGAATATAGATACATGAGACATCGTACGGTTAAATACAGGAAAAATGTCACTGTTACTAATACTGACCGATTCTGAATATTGGTTAATGTTTAGACACACTGAATAATCATATGAATGCATTTATATCCATACCTTATTGGCGGGGGGATTTTATTCTATCAGTAATATGGATATGGTCCCCATTTGTTGTCATCGGTTGAAATAAATAAAAACAAGTGCTGACACGACGTCTGCCAATAGTACTGAGCAGTCGGAAATGAAGTTTAGACAGATTAGTTATGAATCTTTAATTACATATACGTCCGTTTTTCAGAGGGTTCAGTTATTTGTTCAATGGACACGTGAACATTACTTCCAAGTGACTTACACCTGGGATCCGAAAACCACCTTTGATAATAATAAACACTACGCAAAATGCCTAACTGTATATGATAATGTTTAGATAGATTAGATGACTAATGAGTAAATTATGACTATTGAGGTACACGTACCCCCTTCTCCGGAAAGGATTGTTCAAGCTGATATTTGGATACGGCCCCATGGTGATGCCATACAATTGTGATATAAAACCACTGACATTTATTCTCAATACATATAATAAATTTCATACACTTATTCCTAATAATTGGGGGAAAATATCTTCACTGCGAGAGTCTATATACCCTATAGATGGATTTCTTGTTTATGTTTTCATCCGGGGATTCTCTGAAATGATAAACGCCAGCTGGTAGGCCTAATCCAGACCTCTATTTAACGCTAAGTGGTTCTCTGGGCTGCACTATGCTGGTTTCATGCTGGCGTTACACGAGGGATATCATATGCCTACCAATTACGTCAGACAGAAGAAATCCATCTATAATCTTAGTTATGGGGATTTATTGTTACAACAGAAACACATGCAAGCTTGTGGTTCAACGCCATATGCATTTGAATGCACTACAGTCTCGTAGTTAAGGTGCTGCAATTTCGTGTAGTGTGCTTTCAAATGCAAATCTCTGATTTATGTACTTTAGCCCCATGTTCACAAGGAAAATGACATGCAACCTAGTTCATTTTATATTCCGTAAACTATTGGTACTTTTTGTAAATCTAATTTGGCGAAAATTTTATTCGGAGATCGATGGGCATTCTCACGATAGCGAAAAATAATTCGTTTCGAGATATATCTGATCTTATACTACATTTTCTGATATCGGAATTTTCCGATCGTGCAGGATAAAAATGTTTTAAGTACAGCATAGAGCACTTGTATTTTAATAGATCCACAGAGTCTCGCTATGGTTGTGAATTGGTTAAATGGGTTGATTTACTCGGAGCACAAGATTACGAACTTATAGGTTTAGGATAAACAAATTAGAAGAACAAATTTTTTAAATGAGTCCTTTTTCCCAATTGGCTCCCAAACTCACACTTATAGATGGACGCAAGACAACACAATGAATCGCTTTCTCCAATCAACGTCGTGATGGAAGGGGTTATACCAAATGCATGAAACACGATATGTACACCAATATATCGCTCTAGCGTCTGTTTCACGTTGTGAGGATAGTCTATGACGCGGAACCAATGTTTGCTGCCGAAACTGCATCAGTCCAGTTTTGAGAATTTTGATAATATACAATGAAGGTACAATCTTCTTCGAAATTTGTCACGAAACAACAGTATCGCACATATAAATTAACGTGATGTAGTATAATAATACACAAACAACTTCTAAAGCTCTTCGGTTGAAATTTTCGCCAGAAATTTCTGTAGTTTTACAGAACATTCATTGCAGCTTGGGCAGTAAAATACTGTCTTCATCAAATAAATGTTGTTCACTTTCAGAAGGATTGGGTCAAACTGATCAGATAGTTTTGGGGATAGACTGTATAGTCCATTTTGACCCAAACATTTTGGCTCGTTTTGACCTAACTATAGTGGGTACGTCACGTCTATACCCAATTCTTCTGAGAATGTAATCCTGATATCAGCTGTACGGTCAAAACGTCTTTACGTAATGTGTATACATCTACCTTTCGTGTTGAAATAGCAAACTATCCTGCAAAGGAGCCGGACAATTATCTGTATCCCTCATCCCCGCTTAGCCGGGATCAAACGGCTCCCCTCCCTCAGTGCTCTAATTCTGCTGATAAATATTACAACATTCACCAAAATGATACAACTATTGATAAATCATCGTTACGTAACGTATTTTCGGCTCCGCGTAATAATGGCATCAAAGCCGCATTAACACTATATTTTTAATACATTCGTGTGTTCCAAATACAGACTAACAAGCGAAACCGTGTTCAAAATATTTGCTATCTCTTTCAAACCTTTCCCAATCCCAATCAAAACAATAATACACCACGCTATGAACTGTTGAATACTGAGTTGAGTGCAACTAAAATGATCCACCGACATTGAGTTTGTGTATCCAGCCGTCGTACGCAAAAGAATTTCCGCATCAGCAAACGAGTATTTTTTCACGGTAGACAACACCCATTCCAAACAGGCATAACATTAAAACGAGAGAGAAGCGGTCAGCCGTTTTCAAAGACATCATGAGGTTGTATATCGGAGGTAATTATTATCAAGAGGTACTTATTATCACTACTAATGTTCTATAATCAAAATGAATTTCCAAGTCGTTGTCTACTCTTTAATGTAACACAGTTACGCTTCGATTGCAACTGTTCATTTGAACATAATGACATCCAAAAGACCTGTAGCTCTGGGTTGAGCGAAATTAGATGCACTTTACAAAACGTAGCACCAGAGATTATCTACGCTACGATCGTATTTTGGTGGGACGATGATCGTGTTGTCACAACGAATACGAGAATGAGGTTGTCACCGATTTTTCGATTGTACGCATAAATCCCTTCGCGTCACCAGTAATTTTGACCAGGAGGGAGTGATTTTCTCGTGGTGAAAACATTTGACCGTTTTATTTGGTTGTCTGAAACCTAGTAGATGGATTTATTTTATACAATGAGTATGTTAGTGTGTGCTTGTACCATCTAGTCGCTGGGTAGGTTGTAAAATTTCTCACATTTCAAAGAATGGTGATCGTGTGGTGATGTTTCGGTTACACTTCCTCCGCATACACCAATTTTCATCTTATTCAACCAAGTAAGGCTTAACGATGACGCCGCCATGGTTCCTTAGAACAACCATCACAAAAGCTCTGATTAATTTCGAATGGATGGCTCATATATGTTGGCATATTCTGAAACATGTTCTTGTTTTCCTGCAAATTGGTTTTCTAAAAAACACCCACTAATTTTGTGCAATTTTGGGAATAAAGTCTATTTTGATGAAAAATACAACAGAAGCGCGAAACTGTCAAATGTAGCT
>JAVTVY010035577.1:0-13836 GCA_036873755.1 Hanleya hanleyi | reverse complement strand
CGGGACCCATACAGGGTCCAGTTTTCGACACTAGGTGACCACATCCTGACGAAATGGCCAGTTTTCGACACCGGATGTGCCGCCATCTTGAACATACGTGCCGCCATCTTGGATATGGCCTATAATGCACCGGGTCAAAATACTCGCTTCTGATTGGCTGAGAGCTCTGTGACGGATTTGAAATACTCGCTTCTGATTGGACGAGAGCTCCGCATTGCGTCTGCGCATGCGCAGAATGATATTCCTACCGCACATCCAACCCATCAGATGCCCCTTCACGAATGCTTCACTTTGATACCTCACTCGACCCCATTGGACCATTAGAGGCTCCCCTAGCTCCAAAACGGCTAGTTTCATATCCTTTGACCACCGCGCATGCGCAGAATGCCGATATTCCAACCCCACCCCAGCCCATTAGATGCCCCTTCACGAATGCTTCACTTTGATACCTCACTCGATCCCATTGGACCATTTGTGGCTCCCCTAGCTCCAACACGGCTATTTCCATACCCTTCGGCCACCGCGCATGCGCAGAATGCCGATACTTCAACCCCACACCCAGCCCATCAGAGGCTCCCTC
This sequence comes from Hanleya hanleyi, assembly GCA_036873755.1. Taxonomy (NCBI): domain Eukaryota; kingdom Metazoa; phylum Mollusca; class Polyplacophora; order Lepidopleurida; family Hanleyidae; genus Hanleya; species Hanleya hanleyi. Next base: position 13,256 of record JAVTVY010035577.1, on the reverse strand, counting down.
ACCTAGGCTTCACTTTAATACCTCACTCGATCCCATTGGACCATCAGGGCTCCCCTAGCTCCAACACGGCTATTTCCATACCCTTGGGCCACCGCGCATGCGCAGAATGCCGCTATTTCAACCCCACTAGTCCAGTCAGATGCCCCCTCACATAGGCTTCACATTGATACCTCACTCGACCCCACTGGACCAGTAGTAACTCCCCTAGCTCCAACACGGCTATTTCCATACCCTTCGGCCACCGCGCATGCGCAGAATGCCGATACTTCAACCCCACACCCAGCCCATCAGATGCCCCTTCACGAATGCTTCACTTTGATACCTCACTCGATCCCATTGGGCCATTTGTGGCTCCCCTAGTTCCAACACGGCTATTTCCATACCCTTGGGCCACCGCGCATGCGCAGAATGGTGACAACGCCCAAGCCGCTAGTCCAGTCAGATGCCCCTTCACATAAGCTTCACTTTGATACCTCACTCGACCCCATTGGACCATTATTGGCTTCGCTAGCTCCAAAACGGCTATTTTCATACCCTTCGGCCACCGCGCATGCGCAGAATGACGCTAGTTCAACCCCACACCCAGCCCATTACATGCCCCCTCACATAGGCTTCACATTGATACCTCACTCGACCCCACTGGACCAGTAGTCACTCCCCTAGCTCCAACACGGCTATTTCCATATCCTTGGGCCACACGAGTTGTCTCCCTTGCGTCAATGTGTGCAGATGGCGCTACGGTCGACGCCGTGATATGGAAAGGGCGTCCCCGCACCATCCTGGAGCCGCCATTTTGTTTGTTGTTTTCTTGCGGAGATACACGGGACAATAAACACTCGACCCTAGGGTGGTACAGATGCTAGACTGATCCTATTAACATGGTACAACACCTATAGATTATGTTTATTACTATTATATGGCTTAGAGGTTTTTTTGAGGGTAATGTGAGGGTTTTTTCTCCCCGTGATGTCCCCACCGCCTCGTTTGCTCCCTTGCGCCGTCTAAAAACACCGCCATTTTACAAGTAATTAATTAAAATTAATTAATTAATTAATTAATTAATTAATTTATTAGTACCCATCCTCCGTATGGCAGAACTGTACAACCCAGAACAAGTCTAGACATGCCTTGATCACGTGATCGCCATTGGGAAACCCCCACTGGGGAATCCCCCACTGGGAAACCCCGCCACAGTTCCCCCTTAAATTTTACCCGTAGGGACTACTTTTTCTCCGCGGAAGCTTTTTTCCGCGACCGCATCACCGCCAAAACCACATCACCGCGGATGAATACATGCCCAGGGGCCCTTTGCCGGAACTATAGTGACCCAGAGTTACCTCCCCCTAGATTGGAACTCTTCTGTGCTGGAGGTGGGAAAGGTCAGTCACGTGACGTCATCTCATTTGCATAAAAGAGACCCAATTTAGCCTTTATATACTACTCACGAAGCAATAATGGTAATCTGTGCCACCCTAAACTATAAACTGTCAGCAAGTACTATGACAGTACTATCAGGATAGCATCAGTTATGCCTGGCACAGATTATCGTTTTGACACTGAAGGGTCACAAACATGGTAGGAAGCATTTATCTCATATTTTCATATAAGGAAACAGCTTTGAGTTGGTACATGAAGCAATAATGGTAATCTGTGCGACCCTAAACATTAACCGAGGAATACGTTGAAAAATAATTATGTAATATGAAATAAAATACTTTTAGCCACTTTTTTCTCTCCATGGTGCTCCAGAATGAAGAAGTTTTGAGAGTTTGCATTCACGTGGGAGTAACGTTTAGCCTGTTCGCAATACCCTCTGAACAAAGCTTCATGGATTAACTCAAGACGGCGGCCGTATGGGAGCAACAAAAATGGTATCTTACCCATTTTTCTTCTAGATTTTGTTTATTTTTGTGAGGTAAAAGTGGCAAACAGTATTTGACTTCATATCACATAATCAGTTATAATTTATTCCTCATGTAATGCGAAGAAAACTACATGAACGAAAAATAAAAATAAATCAGTTAAACAAATTCGGACAAAAAAATGCATTTTCCTGAAAAATGACGTCACTGTGACGGCGGCCATATTGGATATTTTTGCATCGCCTTGTAGAGCTTTACTCGGAGATATATGCTGTCAAGTTTAATCTTCCTAAACTCAAGGATATGGAAAATATTCAGATATTGATCAAATTATTCAAATTCCTATTATATTAGTTATGTTGTTCTGTGGTTGTCATGGAAACGAAATTTGTTATCGAAATGCTCACAACATTGCGGTTTTTTGGGGGGGGGGGGGCGGCTTCGCGGTAATAATAGTTATGGGGAAGGCTTTTCTCACCCTGTGGTATAGAGCTTAGTCATTCTGTTGTTTTGCCATAATCTTGAGGATCTTCCGCGAATTTCACCAATCTGTGCCTATCAAAAATACGCCAACTGGTACGTGACGGGAATTATAGAATGTTGTAATTTTTCACAACATCACCACTCTCCCCCACCCCCTCCACCATCAAGTGATCGACAGTTGCTTGAACTCACTTACTTTTGCCCTCCGTGTCTATAGACAAAATATTATCAGAAAGAAGAATACTTACGGGAGTCAGTTCATAATTTATGCACGTAGTTTGACTCTTCTCCAACCTCTGTCACTGCCCCCTAAACAATGTTGCACTCAAGTAAAAGTGGAAATTATTTGAATTTAGGTGAATGTCACTCACACAGATTGACGGATTTCTCGGCAGGGGTTCGTTTCCTATGCTGACATCAGAGGCCAGATCTGTGCCGTCCAACACAGAAACATATGTTGATCGATGAGATGGAGTAGTTCGCACCCAATGCCTCCCCCGCTCCGCTAGCGTGGCCTCAAATTTGCATTTGCAGACGGGAGGTTTTTAAGATTTTAAGTATTACCCAAATGAGACAAACTTACGCAATAGTATCATGAAATTTATTTGACACAAATTGTTTACTTCATAGTGGAACTTTTGTTTCCAGTTAAGCCCTGGACTAACCACTGGGCATTTATTTGCCATATAGCCACGAATTTATAAAACTTGGTTTTGCCCACGTGGCCGGAGACAAAACCGAAGAATGCACGACACCCATTTAAACATAAATGTAATTGACTTCATTAGAATATACTTTCGGCTACTGATGATAAATGTATGTTTCTGGTCTATACGTTTTGTTACATTTGCGTTTTAATTTTCAGGTACTTTCTTCTCTATTCTCTGCTAGTCTGCATAGAATATATACATTTCGGACAATTATGATATACAAGTATTCAAAAGCGTTACTATTGTAATAAATTTGTTACATAATTGCCACAATATTAATGCCAACTATATTGACGTCGGTAACATTAATTTTACATTGTATATATGCTAATATATGTTTTGATACTTTCTGCTTCTTTGTATTTGAAGGCACCTGTTAGGTATAAAAGATCAGTTGTATCAATTATTGTATAATCATGATGGAAAGCGTTACAATTGTAACTTTAAAATGATAACAGATTTGCTACTCAATTAATAAAATGATAACATATTTGTTACTCAATTGTTACAATATTGCCAACCGATGTCATCTGATACAAAGATAGGACTAACGTACTTTGATATACAAATATAGAACACGCATGCTTACATTATAATATTCGGCTATAGGTTACAGAAAATTAAGAAATGTGTTTCTCAAACTCAGTTTGTATTCAAATAACAGCTTGATGTTATGATAATTTCCATATTTATATTTACTGATCACCATTTTTGCTATCAGAATAATGTGACTAACCTCGTCAACTTGTACAGTGCTAAGTGCACCATAATCAAGTTCTCTTATACCAAATAAATTATAGTTGGATGGAGCTTAATTCTCATTTGGATTCGTGCCGCTGTTGTATTTTCCACCTCTGACCAGATGTCCTGGACTTGTTTGCAAAGTACAAAGAAATGTTCAATAAAATCCACTTCATTACATACAGGAAATTTGTTGCTCTCGTGTTTTCCGATTTTGTACAACAAAATACCAGTTGGATATATATAGTGTGCAATATTTTCATTGCAATACCCATAACCTCACTTCCTTACTTATTATAGCCATGTATTCGAAGTACAAAGATAAGACTAGCGTACTTTGGTATACAAATATAGAACGAAAATGAACAATATAATATTCGGCTATAGGTTACAGAAAATTAAGAAATTTCTTTCTCAAATACATTTCGTATTCACATAACAGCTTTATGTTATGATAATTTCCATATTTATATATACTAATGAACATTTTTGCTATCAAAATAATGTGATTAACCTCGTCAACCTGTAGGGTACTAAGTGCACAATAATCAAGTTCTCTTATACCAAATAAAATTATATTTGGATTGAGCTTAATTCTAATTTGGATACGTGCCGCTATAGTATTTTCCACCTCTGAGCAGAGGTCCTTGACTTGTTTACAATGTACAAATAAATGTTCACTAAAATCCACTTCATTACATACAGGAAATTTGTTGGTCTCGTGTTTTCCCATTTTGTGCAATAAAATACCATTCGGATATATATTGTGCAATATTTTCCACTCCATAGTGGAACTAGTGGTATTGAAAGGGGGTCTTTCCCCATATTGACCTTTCAGGAGGCGCCGAGCACATTTGAAAGTGGGGGGACTGAACTCTATACCGGCCATCTTAAATGTTGGACTGCTGCTATCTAAGATAGGACTTATAACATTGCGGTCCCAAAAAATGATAATCCCGATAATCTGTGCCAGGCACGACTGATGTTATCCTGAAAGTAGTGCCATAGTACTTGCTGACAGTGCATAGTTGAGGGTGGCACAGATTACCACTATTGCTCCATGTACCAACTCAAAGCTGTTTCCTTATTCGAAAATATGAGATAAATGACCCCTACCATGTTTATGATGCCACAGTGTCAAAACGATAATCTGTGCCAGGCACAACTGATACTATCCTGATAGTACCGTCATAGTACTTGCTGATAGTGTGTAGTTTAGGGTGGCACAGATTACCATTATTGCTTCCTGTACCAACCCAAAGCTGTTTCCTTATTCGAAAATATGAGTTAAATGACCCCTACCATGTTTGTGATGCCTCAGTGTCAAAAAGGTAATCTGTGCCAGGCACGACTGATGTTATCCTGAAAGTAGTGCCATAGTACTTGCTGACAGTGCATAGTTGAGGGTGGCACAGATTACCATAATTGCTTCATGCACCAACCAAAAGCAGTTTTCTCATTCGAAAATATGAAAAAAATACCTATATCATGTTTGGGGTCCCTCAGTGTCAAAACGATAATCTGTGCCAGGCACAACTGATGTTATCCCGATAGTACTCTCATAGTACTTGCTGATAGTTTGTAGTTTAGGGTGGCACAGATTACTATTATTGCTTCATGTACCAATCCAAAGCAGTTTTCGCATTCGAAAATATGAGAAAAAAGGAAAATTACCGTATCGTGTTTGTGGTCCCTCAATGTACAAACGATAATCTGTGCCAGGCCCAACTGATGTTATGCTAATAGTACTGTCATAGTACTTGCTGACAGTGTATAGTTTATGGTGGCACAGATTACCATTATTGCTTCCTGTACCAACCCAAAGCTGTTTCCTTATTCGAAAATATGAGTTAAATGAGCCCTACCATGTTTGTGATGCCTCAGTGTCAAAAAGGTATTCTGTGCCAGGCACAACTGATGTTATCCTTAAAGTAGCACCATAGTACTTGCTGACAGTGTATAGTTGAGGGTGGCACAGATTACCATTATTGCTCCATGCCCCAACCCAAAGCTGTTTCCTTATTCGAAAATATGAGATAAATGGCCCCTAACATGTTTGTGACCCTTCAGTGTCAAAACGATAATCTGTGCCAGGCACAACTGATGCTATCCTGATAGTACTGTCATAGTACTTGTTGACAGTGTATAGTTTAGGGTGGCACAGATTACTATTATTGCTTCATGCACCAACCAAAAGCAGTTTGCTCATTCGAAAATATGAAAAAAATACCCGTATCGTGTTTGTAGTACCTCAGTGTAAAAACGATAATCTGTTCCAGGCACAACTGATGCTATACTGATAGTACTGTCATAGTACTTGTTGACAGTGTATAGTTTAGGGTGGCACAGATTACCATTATTGCTTCATGTACCAACCAAAAGCAGTTTTCTCATTCGAAAATATGAAAAAAATACCCGTATCGTGTTTGTGGTCCCTCGGTGTCAAAACGATAATCTGTACCAGGCACAACTGATGTTATCCTGATAGTACTTCATGCACCATCTCAAAGCTGTTTCCTCATTCGAAAATATGAAACAAATGACCCCTATCATGTTTGCGGTCCCTCAGTGTCAAAACGATAAATGTGTGCCAGGCACAACTGATGTTTTCCTGATAGTAGTGTCATAGTACTTGCATACGGTGTATAGCTTAGGTGGCACAAATTATTGTTTCATGCAATTCCCACCCGATTCACCCCCACCCCCAACACACACACACATCCCGAGGCTGATATAGAGGGTACAAAAACTACATAACGAAAGTTGAAAGAAGGAATTTGTTCATTTATAGGGTTTCGTCAGCAATAGCTGACGCAGCCCACATACGCACGTTCAGATTGTAATAATAATAATAATAATATTAACAACTTTACTTAATCTGGGTGGCTTAATTAGCCGCCCCAAGGCTGTATTCCTTGAGGCCCAATTTGAGCAGAATTCGAATAAGGAACTGGGAAATACTATAATTTCCCAGTTCCTTATTCGCGAATAAGGAACTGGGAACTAGGAATTGACTTCAGCCGGGTGGCTGCGCCTCGGAAAAATATGGCGAGAGAAACCAAATCTCATCCCGTATTACCCCGGAAGGGCGACGTATAACTAATAATAGCACCACGGTTATGGTTGGCCGTGGTGTATACGTATATTCGAATATATATGCATATTAAATCCAATATATGTCCATATATATTCACAGCCAATCACAGAGCAGTTTTATATATGTGTATTAAATGTTTTTGTATGCAGATCAAATCATTTTATATACTTATTGATTCAAATTTCATCCCTATATATAAAGAAGTTTTCTACATACCAATTTCGATTTAGTCTCCATACCAATTCACATTTATGTCGGACAATAATCATTTATGATAAATCAACCAATAGAATCACAGGAATTATGTGCGACATAAATAGTTTCTCCCTCCCGCCATAACTTCACTTCCGTGTCCAGAAAGACAAGCCATCATAGTCAGTGGGCGATTTGTTTACAACTCGCTGACGGTTATGATACACATCGTGCCATAGATGTGGCCGGTTCTTAGATGTTTCACCGTGCTGAGATTTATGAAACAGAGTTCGAGATTATTATTACTACAATGGTTTTATTTATTCATTGATATATTTATTCAATAAATAACCAACGTACCTGAATGCAATTACATGTTATCAAACAGCTATATAGCCTACAGTTTGAGAGTTGGGCAGTTAAGAACAAAATACATAATATTCGTATTGAGCTTAGCTTAACAAGTGCAAGCTTAAAAGTTAGGAACTTTATTTAAATCGTAAACAGACTTCATATTTATAATCGGAAAACTGTTAGTGAGGGCGTAAACAAATGTACATGTATAAGTACTAGTTTTCCAGGGTATACCATTAGTTGTTTGTATTCTAAATTGCTGATACATCGTAATTAAAACGCTGCTTTGGACGTGAAAAGATCAAGGTCCACACTTCGATGTGTGTGAATCGACCTGTGTATGAAGATGGCTAAATACATCGTTATATTCTATGAATGAGTATTTCTCAACGGAGGAACATAGAAAAAATACAACCCAGAAGATAAGCACAGTTAAAACGTGCATTGACAATGCGATGTAAAAGGTGTGGATATAACAGTCTACAATCTCAATATGGCTACAATCGTTGCACAGGGTAAATTATCGTGACTCTTTCCAGCTATAAAAACGGCAAGCGGCTATCAAGCTATCGGACATATAAAATCTTGTCCTGAATGTGAACAAAGAAAGGTCACACAAGTTAGGTCAAAAGTCGGATTCAACTTGTGGGAAGGAAAGCGATTTATCTCGCACATAATTCCTGTGATTCTATTGGTTGATTTATGTACGACATAAATGATTACTGTCCGACATAAATGTGAATTAATATGGAGATCAATTCGAAATTAGTGCGTAGCTAATTTCTTTATATATAGGGATGCAATCTGAATTAATATGGATATAAAATGATTTGATCTGCATACAAAAACATTTAATACGCACATATAAAACTGCTCTGTGATTGGCTGTGAATATATATGGACATATATTCGATTTAATATGCAGATATATTCGAATATATACGCATACATAATAGCGATTTTTGTCCACCACGGCCTACCATACACGGTGATGTATGATGGCTTTCGGACGCAGTAATTAAAAAGTAGGATAGACAGCAGTGGGATTGCTTCAGCTCATAGCGTCTCAGGACATTTTCAATATGCGTAAGTAGTATAGAAAAGGCAAATTGGGTCCCATTTATGCAAATTTGTGGCGGTCACGTGGCGGCTCTCGTCCAATCAGAAGCGAGTATTTCAAATCATCGATGACCTTTCCCACCTCCAGCACAGAAGAGTTCCAATCTAGGGGGAGGTAACTCTGGGTCACTATAGTTCCGGCAAAGGGCCCCTGGGCATGTATTCATCCGCGGTGATGGGGTTTTGGCGGTGATGCGGTCGCGGAAAAAAGCTTCCGCGGAGAAAAAGTAGTCCCTAGATAAAATGGTCCGATTGGGTCGAGTGACGTATCAAAGTGAAGCTTATGTGAAGGGGCATCTAATGGGGTGGGTGTGGGGTTGACATAGCGTTATTCTGCGCATGCTCGGTGGCCGAAGGGTATGGAAATAGCCTTTGTGGAGCTAGGGGAGCCCCTAGTGGACCGATGGGGTTGAGTGAGGTATCAATGTAAAGCATTCATGAAGGGGCATCTAATGGACTGGGTGTGGGGTTGACATATCGGCCTTCTGCGCATGCGCGGTGGCCGAAGGGTATGAAAATAGCCTTTTTGGAGCTAGGGGAGCCCCTAGTGGACCGATGGGGTCGAGTGAGGTATCAATGTGAAGCATTCATCAAGGGGCATCTAATGGACTGGGTGTGGGGTTGACATATCGGCCTTCTGCGCATGCGCGGTGGCCGAAGGGTATGAAAATAGCCTTTTTGGAGCTAGGGGAGCCCCGAATGGTCCAATGGGGTCGAGTGAGGTATCAATGTGAAGCATTCATGAAGAGGCATCTAATGGACTGGGTGTGGGGTTGACATATCGGCCTTCTGCGCATGCGCGGTGGCCGAAGGGTATGAAAATAGCCTTTTTGGAGCTAGGGGAGCCCCTAGTGCACCGATGGGGTCGAGTGAGGTATCAATGTGAAGCATTCATGAAGGGGCATCTAATGGGTTGTGTGTGGGGTTGACATATCGGCCTTCTGCGCATGCGCGATGGCCGAAGGGTATGAAAATAGCCTTTTTGGAGCTAGGGGAGCCCCTAGTGGACCGATGGGGTTGAGTGAGGTATCAATGTAAAGCATTCATGAAGGGGCATCTAATGGACTGGGTGTGGGGTTGAAGTATCGGCATTCTGCGCATGCGCGGTGGCCGAAGGGTATGGAAATAGCCGTGTTGGAGCTAGGGGAGCCACAAATGATCCAATGGGATCGAGTGAGGTATCAAAGTGAAGCATTCGTGAAGGGGCATCTAATGGGCTGGGTGTGGGGTTGGAATATCGGCATTCTGCGCATGCGCGGTGGTCAAAGGATATGAAATTAGCCGTTTTGGAGCTAGGGGAGCCTCTAATGGTCCAATGGGGTCGAGTGAGGTATCAAAGTGAAGCATTCGTGAAGGGGCATCTGATGGGTTGGGTGTGCGGTAGGAATATCATTCTGCGTATGCGCAGACGCAATGCGGAGCTCTCGTCCAATCAGAAGCGAGTATTTCAAATCCGTCACAGAGTTCTCGTCCAATCAGAAGCGAGTATTTTGACCCGGTGCATTATGGGACATATCCAAGATGGCGGCACGTATGTTCAAGATGGCGGCACATCCGGTGTCGAAAACTGGCCATTTCTTCGGGATGTGGTCACCTAGTGTCGAAAACTGGACCCTGTATGGGTCCCGCTAGCGCCTTGACGCCATGATGTAGACCGGAGAGAGAAAACAACAACAACAAGGATGACACATGAGGGAACAACAACAACAAGTTTTTTTTTTCATATAGTTTATTTTCCCCTCCATCATAACATACCCACGCTGGGGGAGCCGCGTTGGGTATGTTTACAATTCAAGAAAGACTCTTGTCCAATCAGAGACCGCCATTTGCATCTGTCCTATTCGTTCCTGTCCGTTAGATGTATCCTTGTCCAATCAGAAGTCGCCATTTCAGAGAGTTCCTTCTTCGGTCATGTTCATTCTGAACCGTTTATTCTAATCATCGTCGGACAGGCCTGGATATTCTTCGGGCAGCATGTCCTGAAACAGTTGCTTGCGCATTCTGATCGCATTTTCCAGGGCCTCTGTGGATGGTAGCCCCATAGCCTCTTCCAAGTGACGCTTGGTCTTCATGATGGACCTGTGCGTGGGGTCGCCCTTTCATTTCAAGCGGTAGTAAGGTATACTGTTCATAGATCGCCATGGCTGTTTTCCTGATGCGGAGCGCATTTGGGTGTACGTCTGTTGTAAATTATCCTCTCCGGCGTCCTCGATCGCTTCAGCGTGAGTATTGATAGCTGCTGTCACAATACGATCCCAGAAGGTAGGTTCTGCCTCACTTTCCTGGGATGTAGGCTGACTCTCTGAGGTCAAGCTCTCCATATCAGTAGATATACTGTCAGCAATCTTGGATTCGGTATCGGTCGATGCACTCTCATCAATCTCTGTATCAGTATCTGCCTCAACGGGCTCCTCGGCGTCTTCAATCCCATGTATATTTTTCTGGTGTCGCATCATATCGTAATGTCTGGTGAACGTGCGTTCACACTCAGAACAAGTATAAGCCATGTTGACGGTTGAACGTCGACTGTGCGTGTTTTGGGAATACGCTCTATTTTATAGACAGTAACGGTCATCGACGCTTAGCTCAACGCTTCAACGCCCTGGTGAATTAGCTCAGAAGCTCTGATTTCATGGAATTGACATCAATTCATCGAAATGCAGTGACGCCCGTCAACGCCCGTCGTTACGCCTTAACGCTCGTCTCAACGCTTTAACACACTTTCTTAACGCTTTAACGACGTTGAATTATGCGTTCGAACAAATGTTTCTTTTGTGCTATTGCTCTGACATACGCCGCTTTCCAGTTCATGCCCGAGGTTTTCAACATCGACGCTGTTCTTGCAATTTCCATATGGACTGGATCCTTATCCAACAATTTCATATGGGTCAGTAAGTCGACATACTGCTGAAGTAAAGCCCGTCGTAGTCTGGGTGCCAATCTGTTATGGGCTAAAATTGCAGCTTCCTCTTTCGAATATCCTTTGCGTTGAAACTTGTTTCCTGTGGCCTCCAAAATCTCGCCCATCTCGGTGTCCATACTTTCTTTGAACAAATCCTTCCATAGCCTCGAGTTCACATTATGTTCTTCAACCTCGGGTTGGGCCTTCACGGTTGGATGATATTCCGGGATTGGTGATATGAAGAAGGCCCGCTGTACGGGGGTGGGTTGCTGCTTCACCAAATGTGGACTCGGTGGATGGTGTAGGGGCTGTGGTGATTCCTCGCCGGGTAGCAGGTGGGTCGTCAGCCGGCGATCTTCGGGGGTATGGGCTTTTAAATCTTCGAACAGGTAGCCGTACGGACGACTTGTCGCTTCTTGAAACGCCTGCATGAAATGGTCGATGTTCTGAGGATAAATTCGACTACCAAACACACGAATTTGTGCTCTGTCAATGGGGTTGGAGAACAACACAAAGTATTGGAAGTTCAAGGCAATATCTCTGGACGCCTTTCCTTGAGGAAAGAGATTCTGGGTCAAATAGATGACGGACAGATTGCGATGATGGGACCCTTTGGTGAATAGGTCGGCGATTTTCGAATTGTCCTTGGCCGCACTCATCAGATCATCTAGCACTACCACGTTGGTCTGCTCGGGGTCAAAGTAATACGGTTCGTCTATGTCGTGAGGAATCCCTGGGACGAAACTCACATTCTGTAATCGTGTAGTTTCGTAGGCGGGCTGCCATTGGCTATTACACCTAACAACACGTATCGGAGCTGGGGTTGCCACACCTTCCTCTAAGAACTTCATCACCCAGGACGTCTTTCCACATGCCGTAGGGCCGCTCACCGTCATCGTATAGGGATGCTCTATTGCACTTGTTGGACCTATAACGGGACTCGGCGGTGTCTCTTGGTTGTGTTTGCCTTGAATGTGCCTGAGCATACTATCGCGACGAGAGAAGGTTCTCTGACAGAACGTACACGTACACGACATGTTGATCTGTCGACCAATACATAAGGACTGATGAGGGACACATGTTCATTGTTATATGTACAGACACCACCACCAACACCACCACCACACACTACCACACACACACCACCATCACCACCACCACCACCGCCACCACCGGGCGTCAACGCCCGGTGGTGGGGGTGGGAGCTCCCGTGTGGCAGAGTTCTTGGACCGGAGCTCTTGGAGCTCAAAACCGGAACTGACCTTTGACCCCTGCGCGCAATTTTATCCGGTATTGTTAGCGCGCGCAGGGATCAAAGGTCAGTTCCGGTTTTGAGCTCCAAGAGCTCCGATCCAAGAACTCTGCCACACGGGAGCTCCCACCACCACCACCGGGCGTTGACGCCCGGTGGTGGCGGTGGTGTTGGTGTGTGTGTTGTAGTGTGTGGTGGTGGTGTTGGTGGTGGTGTCTGTACATATAAGAATGAACATGTGTCCCTCATCAGTCCTTATGTATTGGTCGACAGATCAACATGTCGTGTACGTGTACGTTCTGTCAGAGAATCTTCTCTCGTCGCGATAGTATGATCAGGCACATTCAAGGCAAACACAACCAAGAGACACCACCGAGTCCCGCTATAGGTCCAGCAAGTGCAGTAGAGCATCCGTACACGATGACGGTGAGCGGCCCTACGGCATGTGGAAAGACGTCCTGGGTAATGAAGTTCTTAGAGGAAGGTGTGGCAACCCCAGCTCCGACACGTGTTGTTTGGTGTTATGGCCAATGGCAGCCCGCCT